>JANHFT010000642.1:0-21301 GCA_032467955.1 Pseudoxenodon macrops | reverse complement strand
GCACCACATTCCACTGTCAGCTATTGTAGCTTTTATCTTACAGAAACAGGCACTTAAGTGGTCTATAGTACTGTGCCAATTTTATTGCTCTACATTGCACACAACCTCCATTCTGATAGTGAAGTTTCTTGTATCTTTTAAGGAGTCATCCCTTATTAACATAGCAATGCCCATTTCCAGCATATAATTCCATATGTATGTATGCATGCATGCATGCATGCATGTATGTATGTGTGTGTGTGTGTGTGTGTATATATATATATATATGTATATACATACATACACACACACACATACATATACATACACACATACACGCACACATATATATAAAATGAATCTTGCAATTTTGGCAATTTTTGCCTAAATTTTTATAGTTACAAAAATATTTCAGTCTACATGCTCAATTCATGGATTTTCCCACAGAAAAAAATCACAAAACATTCATAACTAATTTGCTTTTATTTTTTACATTCATTTTTTAAGAATTTGCATATCAAATGACCTGGCCTCATTTGACAAAAATGCAAAGAGGTAGCAGGCAAGTCTATTTTAACTGCCCCAATAGAAGCCTTTTCCAACCATTACTCCCTCAGTTCAAGCATTTGGGAGTTAAAAGGTAAATGGCATATAGGTGCATTTTCCTGATTATCTTAAAAAAAAACACAATAATCCAAATAATAAAGACCATAATAGTTTAAACTGTTTAACTTCACATGTGAAATGTTGCTCTTTAATATAAACCAAATGCAGGTGTTCCAAGTACAGCATTAAATTATGAATTCATAATCGGTCAAATGCACAAAATCTGAGCTTCAGTTCATTCTCATCCCTTCCCCCTTTTTCAAAATGTAATTTAAAAAAATTTAATGGTTACAATTATATCTCACCTTTTCATTCAGGAGTTCAAATATTTGGTCACCATATTATTTTTTAAAGATGGCAACTCATTGCCGACATTTAACAGAACTGGGATCAATCAGAACGAATGCCACTTTTTTTGGCAACTAAACCATAGCCCACAAAATATTCATAGCAATATTCTTTCTTGCCTTCACAGGAATAGGAGATGGAAGATCAGGCAGACAGAGCTTGTCCGCCCGTAAAAATGGAGAGGGGTAGAAATATTTCCTTTTAATTAACTTATGTAGGGATCATAAGACAATCCTTATGTATTTACATAGAAGCTGTCATGTCACCACTGGCACCTCCCCCTTCTACCATTTAGGATACAAGGAAATTCAAAGGGGGCGTTTTTAAAATCCAGCAGGATTCATCAGTCTTGCAGATTCACCCTCTCTCCAACGGCTCCCCACATCCATTCGGAAGAAGGAATTAAGGGCAACGTAAAAAAAATATCACACATGATTCAACCCCCCCCCTCCACCCTCCGTGTGGGTCAGACGACTGTACTACAAAACTCGTGGAAGTCCCTCTCCATGAAGATCTCGCTCTCGATGACATCGTCTTCCGAGGGAAAATACTGCAAACTGTCCTCTTGGAGGACGCCGGCTTCCCCGCAGTCTCCGAAAAAGCGCAGTCCGGGCGCCTGCTTGGAGAGGCCGGCGGGGAAGGGAGAAAGGGGCAAGGCGGGCGGCGACGGCGATTCTTCGGCGCCCGGGCAGTCCATCAGCGCCCCGCGCGCGTTCTCCAACACGCCTAAGTACGAATCCATATCCAGCGGGTCCATCTCGCAGTCCGACCCGCCGCTTTCCGTGCCCACCGAGTCGGAGCGGAGGTGCATGAGCTGGTACTTTTCGCGCATCAGGAACTGGTTGGTGTTGCGAGGCGCCCGCATGCCCATCATGTTGACGGGGCGGAGGGAAAGCAGCACTCTGGACCGGGTGGGTCGATAGCAGCGGGACCAAGTCGCTTGCTGCTTCTGTTGCTGGTGGGCGCAGTGCTGGCGGCAGTGCGGCCGGGCGAAGTTGGGGTTCCTGCCCCGCCTCCTGGGGTGCCCGCCGGATCGTCCTCGGCCGCTTCCGAAGACCCTCTTGGGCGGTTGGCCGTCTTTTAGCTGCTGAGCGCGGTGGTACGCCCCTTCGGAGCCCTCTGGGTCTCTCCTAAGCGGGCTAGTCTCCCAGCGGCGGGTGCCGAGGGGTCCTTGCCCACACATGAGCAGCTCTTCCCTTCTCAGCATAGCAAGGGTTCGCTGTTCACATACTCCGGGCAGGCCGGACAAGACAGCCGTCAAAAGGACTCCGATGCCAAACCTTCCGAACTTTTTTCCGCGCTGTCTTCCTACCTTCCTTCTCCGGCTCTCTTTCCTTTTCGGGAGCTTAGAGCCCCTCGGGCAAAATCCCCACAGCCAGCGGGCCTTCCACCTGTCTCCTTCTACCTTTTCACAATCCGCTCCGATTTTTTCTTGACCAGCGCTTTTTTACAGTGCATAGCCTGACGGAGAGGCAGCTTGATCAGCTTCAGGCTGCCTGGTTCCCGAGAGCTTTCTCTCCTCCTTCTCCTGGGCGGTTTTTTATTACTTAGGTCCCAAACCCTGTTTGCAAGAATTGGCTTAAAAATGAGGTTTGTGCCCAAGATGCAGGGGAGGGGAGGGGGAGAAAGGAGAATAGAACAGAAAACGATCAAGACGTCACTGAATTGTGCCTCCACTGCTCCACAGACAATCCTCCTCCACCTCCTGTTGTGACTGTTCAATGCGAGGCCTCGCCCACTTATATATATACCATTGGGAGAAACCATTATTGGTTTATGAGGAGGGGCGCATCGTTTGCTCTAAAATCAAGCCTTTTCCCATTCTTTGAGCCGAATTAAACTAACCAAACAACCCAAGTCATACCAACGGAACCTGTAGTTAGTATGAAGGCGGTGCAAGCTCTCTTTCTTAGATCTGGGTTGGAAGTCAAATATTGGTTTGAGCGCATTGTCAGACAAGTGGTTTTTACGGGACCTCCTATTCACAAACCACCTTTACGACAGCGCTCTTTCCTGAAATTATTTCCCCCCCAGCTCCCCCCGCATCCTACTTAACCGACGGTACGAGCCCAAACAAGTACCGTAAGGTGGGCGGGTAATGTGGCTCGGAGGGGGTCGTGTTCGGCAGAGGGAGAGACCCAAGGGGCTCCCCGAAAGTTCACCAATTCATCCCGGCAGCCGAGAAGCAGCGGGTATTAAAAAGGGCGGCCAGTAGAGCCTCGTCTGTGAAACGAGAGAGAGAGAGATGGCTGGTTCGCGAACTCAGTAACTTTCGGGGACAGGACCGCGAGTCCGGCTTTTAAGTCCGAACCCCATTTCTCCTCCTCGCCTCTTGTGCGAAGGGATCCCAGGAAATGCTGGGGACGGTTGCGCCTTGCTACGAAATAAAAATGGTGGGTTGTGTTTCTTCATGGCAGACATATTTGCTGGGCTGTTTTCACCCGATCCTATGGACAGGGACGCGCAGCTTTCAATATTTCACCCCTTTTATGTTTAAATAGGGCTAAAATGGCGGCATTCCCGTTTCAGAGAATGAAATGCAAACATGGTTAATTCAAATGCAATCTCTCCCCACGCTTCCCCGATTGTTCTTTTCCAACAACAGGTAGCCTTTCCCATAGATTGCAGGATCCTATACCCTAAAGCAGGGTAATCCTGGGGTCTATGCAATGGGGTTCTCCAGCGAAGCCAAGTCCATTTACGTTGCAGGCCTCGGGATTGGTATTTTTGAGGGATCGTCCAGTTGCGTTTAAAGGAGGGAAATGGGCTTCGCTACTTTCCCTGGTTAGACAAAAGAGACGTGTTCTTTTTAAAGGTCGTTGCTCCCTTTCAGATCCGTGTAATGGCGCTAGCAGCCAAAGGCTGCGGGAGTAGAAACAGCCGCTTTCGGATTAGAGGGCCGGGCGAACCCGAGCGGACGTGAGCCTCGACAAGTCTCGTCTGTGTTTATACCCATCACGTGCTGCCTTTCTTGCACACACCCACCCCAAAAAGAGGAATAAACAAACTCAGGGAGCTTGCAGGAGATTTCAGAGTTAGGAAGGCAACCGGTCAGGCTTGCCTTTGCTTCGCTCTGCTGTCCCGCGCTGCTTCATGGAGTTCTAAGCATGGCATCTCTGCACCACCGTCACTACCCATCACCACAGGGACTTCGTATGAAGATTTTGCACATTCCAGTCGAAGTCTTCCAATGTATTTAAAAAAAAATACTTATTTGTTGCTGAGTGTTCTGGTAAGTGGCTCAGCTGCTTTAAGATCCTACTGCAGTGATGTAGATAGTTTTTGGAAGATTTTGAGAGGTGCTGGCAGGATAGAGAAAGGAGAATAAACATTTGCCTCCATCTGATTCCTTTCTTCCAATTCCTTATTTTTAAAATAAATGTATTGAAACAAACATAACATTTATTGGGTGTACATAACATCCTCCCCTTTTTTTGTACACTAACTCAAAGCCTCCCTCTTCATATTTTTTCTCCAGAATAACACTGAATATGCACTCGGATCAATATTAATACCGTAGTAAAACCTTCTTCCCCTTTCTAAGAGAGAGAACTATAATAACAAATTTCATAATATAATTTCATAATATGATTACATGATTTTAAAATGAACTTTTTAAATTAATCCATTGATTTTGGAATTGTCTGCATTTTGTATGTAATTGCATTAAAAGCTCTTTAATGGATGATACAGATCATAGGTTTATTATAAGCTTTGAAGCAAGCATAACTTTATACATTGGGGTTATCTAGATCTCAGGGGAAGGCTATTCCCTAGGGACATGGCAACAGAGAAGTCATGTTTCTTAGGTCTCACCAGATATAACTGCTTAAGTGATGATGGCCAGACCATGGCAACTCTCAGACCTAGATGGGCAGAGGTAATTAATGGCAGATGGTACTGCAAGTAGCTTGCTGCCATGAGAAGCTGCACAGTGACAACCAGCACTTTGAAGTGTACCTGGAATCTATTAGAGTTTACAAACTAGCAGTGTTATGTGGGCATACTGAAGTGCACCCCATAAGTTGTGTCATTTCATTCTGTATTGTAGCTTTTAAATGGTCTTCCAAAGCAAGGTGTGGTGCGCTCTGCAGTAATCCAGACAAGAGGTAACCAATGCATACATCACCACGAGTAAGGCTCCTTACCAGAAATGGGTGCAATTGTTTCACAAGATAGGTTTGCGCAAAAGCCCCCCAAATCTCAGCTATAACAGGTACTTTAAAGGGGAACTAGGAAAACTTGGGTCTGTTGGGGCAGTGTGGCCATAATGATTATTTTCCAAGACTAAAAGAAAGAAAATTAAGATTAAAAGAAATTATTTAAAAGTTTGTGTGCGTTTTGTGAGATTTATAGAAATTATTAAACCATGAAAAGCTGCAGCATTGTGTTCTTTGATTATTAATTATAAAAGAGTATAAGTTTGGTCTTGTAGTTAGGGTACTAGATTAGAAATTACTGGTGGCAGATTTTGAGTTCTAGTCTTGATTTAGGCATGAAAGCCAACTGGGAAACTTTGGCCCAGTTATTCTCAGTCCAGGATGTCTCAGACAACAAACTAGTCTGTCAATTCCTATCACTACCAATGGATTAACACATATTCTTTCTCCATCCCCCTCCCCTCAAATTGTTGGTATTCTCCTCCCAGTAAAGTACATTTACCATTTGGGAGAGAATAAAGTGACCTTCAGAAATGGGTTTTCTATGGATGTTATTATTTATTTTTCCAATTGGAGACAGTAAAACAGGCAAAAGGGAGTGTATGTTTCTGTCATTTTTATCTCTGCTGGCTGTGAGTCAACTCTCTTTGTGATGGCCTCTGACGCTATACCTAGACTGCCCTCTTTCTGGGTGTCTGAAGAGCTTTGAAAGCATATATAGCTCTTTAGGGAATACTTTGGAGATGAGAGGTGAGGACTGAGCTACCCCAGTGAATAGTACCTTTAGGTGATATTATTTGATTATCATTATTGTATTTGAATGTTTTTGTTGCTTGAAGTAGAACTATTTGGCATAGAGTGGCATGCACTGCCACAGAAAATCACCTGAAGAAATGGCGGAGTTGTCAACTGGGGTAGTGTTTTTAGAAGAAAAAAAGGGAAAGCTGCTTCTAGACATGAAAGGAAATTGCTACACTTAATGTCTCCAGGAGTGGATAATTGCCCTTACATCTAAAATCCTAAATGGAAAATGCAATCTTCAGAACTTACGTTGTAGGTACAAAATGCTAGCTGACTGCGAGAAAGACATCTTTCTTTCTTCTTGTGGAAAGGGTATGTTTTTATACAGTAGTGATCAATAATTGATCCTTTAATGCCTATTTATAAATAGCTTGAATGGCATCATTTGTACATAAAAAGTGAGGGAAGTTCAGAAAAACTCAAGGCTTGCAAACATAGAAAATCCTGGAAAGAAAAGTAGAGGGAGTACCTACTCAAAATGGATAAATGAAAACTATTGCATAAGAAAATATATGATGAAAGGAGATATTATAAGTAGTAATAATTGGATAATTGACATGGCAATACCAAGAGAAGATAGAATTGGAGATCATAAAGATCTGAAAATTGAATTTGAAGGATGACGGCATAAACTGACAATGGTGGTCCCAGTGGCTATTAGCACATTGAATGCCATACAAAAAAGCCTTGAATGACCATTAGAAAATCTGCACATTGACAAAATTTCCATCTGTCAATTACAAAAGGTCACACTGCTTGGATCTGCACATACAGTACTATATGCTACGCTGATACATTATGACATCCTAGATTCTTGGGAAGAACTCAATGTGTGTGAAGGCCAACACCAATTAAAGAACTGGCAGCTATGATTTCATACTGTCATGAACAGATAATAGTGATAGTGAATAAAATGCCAAATCCAGTCTATGCATCTGGTTTACTGTATGACCTACCATAATAATAATATATAGATTGATGGAAGGCCACATGAGTGACATTTGCTGAAAAAGTGAATGCATTTTGCCTCTATAACATCTTTTATGATGCTCCAATAAGATTATTCTTATAGAAGAGTATATAAATGTCTTTAAATACCCAATTATTTATTGTGGTGGAAGGTTCAAAGCCCCAATTGCTGTGTCAAATACATATTAAAAATTATGAAGATTGTGGTTCTGCCTTAGTATTTGGTGCTAAAAATAACAACTGGAAAGGAAAGGAAACTACAAAGAAAGCAACTTGGGGTAACATGAATTTTGCATCAGGTGACTGATAATCAATCAACCCTTTGCATATGTGAATAAGCCATCATATACATAACTTATCACTTCAGTCACATTGTTTGTCAATAGCTAGTTCACATACACAGCTTCTCATAAATCAAATATAAAAAATCAAATGTGAGAACCAGCACTCAGTTACAAAGAGAGGAAGTTTTATGCACACAAGGTCATAGCTCATTTGCCCTGGATACTGGTATTTAATAAACGTTTCAATACCAAACTTGAAGGTCAGTCCTAGCAGTAATTCAGGTCTGCCTTGTATTATAGAAACTGATTATCATCTTCAGGAGGCCCATTTTGAATGACACCTTGCTAAAGCAAGAAGTGTACCTTTTCAATGGTAGTATTCTCATGTATAGCTGACACTGTTTTTAACTTTTGGCAGGCAAGCAAAGATATATTTAGTTTTCTCAGCATTCTAAGAAATTAATTTCTTCTTTTTAAAACAGGTGGGGAACTATGGCCCCTTTATGACCTTCAGCTCCCAGAATTGTTCATGGCTGGCACAGGAATTCTGGGAGTTGAAGTCCACAGGTCATAATGGGGCCATTGTTCCCCATCCCTCTTTTAAATCATATCTGCTAGTTAGAAACTTTTAAACTGCTCTGACTCCTGCTTTATTATTTTTACTGTTTTATTACTTTAGTGGAATATGTTTTGTATATTTTACTTGTGCAGGTTATTTTTAGTAATGTGAATGTATTGTAAGTTTCCCTGAAGAAATCTAGTTTAGAATGAATGCATACAGATTTTTAGCATAAATCTTTATATGATATGAGCAAAGATATCACTACTTGCCATGTATATTTGGATCAACTTTGTAAGATTTGCTGTTCAAATAGATGGCATTCAAATGTCATGCCTAGTTTTCTAAGGCATATTTGCATTAGAATTCTGGAAAACATTTTCATGTTTGAGTAATTTGACCAAAATATACTATGATTTAAAAGCAGGGTGTTTAACCTCAAGCTTAATGTATTCTTGGTTCCAAATATTTTACTTGTACAATCTATTATTGTAAATCACATTTTTAAGGATTCTTTTTCTGATATCAACAGTGAATAACAAGTAGCATTCCTGCTCTGAAAAGGTAGGGCTTAATTTGTGACAGGAGTGTTTCCATAAAAAGTGTTTAGTTGAAATCCTGAAAACGAATATGTATAAGAGCATGTTCAGATTATTTTGTATATTGCTTATCATGGAGGTCTCCCTTAATATATCTTCTAAAGCCAAGTACAGACTTCAAGTAACCTTGACTTCTGTATGACACTTTTTGTAAGTCTAAATTAAGGAGATTTCAGGAAAATTCTTTTTAGTTTCAATATACAACTCCCCTCCTTTTGTATTAATGCTTAAAACTATCACTTGAATTGTGCATTGGAAGACTAATGTTCTTACTGCAAGAATTTGGGGAATCTTTACATTTGCTGACAACCTATTTCATTCTGTACATTAAGGTGGTTTACGACATTTGAAAAAGTATAATATCCTACAACCATAAACATTTCATTAAAAACACAAACTTCTAAAATTTTGGAAAGCCTATGATGTTATATGATACAGCTTGGTTTTTCCAAAACATGCATTCATATTAATCTCTTTAGAGATGCTGCTACAACTTTCTGCTTCTTGAAATAACAGCAGCTAATATTCTCAGCAGCTTTTGTCAGGAAGCAGGAATTGTATTCTCCCTAGGGGGCATATTAACATACAGCAATTCCCTATAGATGTGGGTGAGTGAAGAGAACTTTCTGCATTATGGTAGTGGTGGGGATTCTTTTGTAATGCTGAGTGAGTGCTAGGTTACCAGAATAGAGCAGACATAGTGAAGTATTTCAAATACTGCACATTTGCTATCAAGGCAAGTATCCTTCAGTAGGCAAAAATATGATAATTAGCTGTATTATCACAACTAGTCAGTGCATTTGGGCATTATATTATATTATATATATTATATTTATGATAATATGATATGATATATTAATTATATTATATTATATACAGTTTTTCCCCGAACACCATCACTCTGCTAAACAAATAATTCCCTCGCCACTGCCAAACTATTTACTAAGACTGCATTACTATTACTATTAGTCTTCTCATCATTCCCATCACCATCTCCTCCCACTTATGACTGTAGGACTGTAACTTGTTGCTTGTATCCTACAACTTTTATAGATATTATTTGCTGATTGCTTATTTGTACCCTATGACTATCATTACGTGTTGTACTTTATGATTCTTGACATAAATGTATCTTGTCTTTTTATGTACACTGAGAGCATATGCATCAAAGACAAATTCCTTGTGTGTCCAATCACACTTGGCTACTACCTTAAAAAAAATCTAATTCTATTCTATTCTAAAACCTGAAGTTTGAAACTTACATATGTCTCCTTCTCACATCACCATTCTCCCATAACTAAATATGTCTATTTCTCCAATCACCATTCTCCTAGTTATGTGGCATAAGGATTGGTTGATACTTTCCCATTTTTCTGCTAAGAACCAATCTAAGTTTCAAGCCCCTTATTTATTATTTTGCTCAATCTAAACTGCTCAGCAAAATGGACAGCATCTCTACAAGGCAGTGTTGGCTCTTGCTCTACCCCAGACGTGGGTTCCTATTGGTTCGGACTGGTTCTACGGAATGGTTAGTAACTTGCCGGTCCAGTTCGCTGGAACCGGTAGCGACCCGGGCCTGTCACACCCCCAAGTTGGTTCTCTCAGTGGTGCCATAGGTGCTGCCATCTTGTTTTTTGCTTCTACGCATGCACAGGTTTTTTTAGTACTGCACATGCGTGCGCAAAGTGCACGCAGACCCGCAGAGCATCCCTGAGCGAACTAGCAGCAGCAGGATCTGGAACCCACCCCTGCTGTACCTTGCTTTTTCCGTATCGGTTGCCATCTCAAAGAAGGCTAAGATTTGAACAATCTACAGCAATAATGGTAGGTGAGGAGAGGAGGGAATGTATTTCAAACTTCTATAGGTCAAAATGCTTAGCTGAGCAGAGTTACTTCATCTTTCCCACAGTTGATGTATTTGTTTAAACAATAACCAAATATTTTTCTCATCAGCTGTATTAATATGTATATATATATATATATAATACCTTATAATACCTTAACTGTATTTTTCTTTTGTGATCTTACTTTACATCTTAGCCTCACGATAACCTTATGAGGTAGTTGGAAATTGGAAAACAATCAGAATAAATATAAAATAGTCCTTGTATCTGCAAAAGTTATCAATTATTTTTATCCCACCTTTAATACTTTATAAATAACTCAAGGCAGTGAACCCTCATAGTACTCTTTCTTCCTCCTCTTTTTCCCACAACAGCTATCCTATGAGTTGAGTTGGGATGAGAGTGTGTCACTGGCCCAAAGTCATCAATCAGCCTAAGGCGGGACTAGAATTCACTGTCTCCTGGTTTCTAGGTCAGCACCTTAACTACTCTACTTGGCATATTATAATATAGTATATACAATATAACACTGTGGCATGCAATCTAATATACCTTTTGTTGGGTCTTTGTGGCATAATTTACATTCTCTTTTAAAAATATGCTCTTTTTTCTCTCTCTCTCATGATGAAGAAACTTTCAAAATCTATGCTTCGCAAGTATTTGAACCCTTGGTCCAGGAACTGCCTTGCCCATAAAGAACCACCCAGGTGACTACGGTAGACTTATGTTTAACAAAAGCGGTGCTTAATAGTATACTAATAGGCTACTGAATGTAATATTCCAAGCATTGTTTGATCTGTATTTTTATGGTAAAACTGCTTCAGGCTTAGAAAGTTGGATTCTTCCTAAACAAACAAAAAATGAGAGACAAAGATGAGAAGAGCATATTATTGACTGACAAAAGTAGATGTATTCCAAGTCTCTGCAGCACACTTAGTAATTTATCTGCCTGCTGAGATTCTTACTTGTATGGAGTTATTTTAGCAGACACTGATAGACCTTTCTGGTCCTCATTTTTGCTCCTCATCACATGCATAGCATTGCTTATACAATCATAAAGTTCTTATGACATCATATTTTCAGTACTACTTTCCATAAACCTCATATAACTATTGTACATAAACTACAGAAATTATAAATAGTAAAAAATACTTTTCAGAAGCATTTTTCATTTGTAAATATGTATAAATGTAATTATACAGTTATGTATAGTCCAATGGACACTACAGCAAATACAGGTAGTCTACAACTTACAACAGTTTGTTTAGTGGCCATTCAAAGTTAAAATGGCATTAAAAATAACTTATGACCATTTTTCAGAGTTACGACCTTTGCAGCATCCCCATGATCATGTGATCAAAATTCAGATGCTTGGCAATTGGTTCATATTTATGACCATTGCAGTGTCCCAGGGTCATCTGATCAACTTTTGTGACCCTCTGACAAGCAAATTCAATAGGGTAGCCAGACTCACTTAACAACTAGATAAGTAACTTATCAACTACAACGATTCACTTAACAACTGTGGCAAGAAAGGTTGTAAAGTGAGGCAAAACTCACTTAACAAATGTCAGACTTAAAAACAGACATTTTTGACTCAATTGTGTTCGTAAGTCGAGAGCTACCTGTAGTGTAGAATGCTTGTGGCAACTAAATTCCATTTTATTTATGTATTCTAAACAACTAAATCATTCTGGGGGGGAAAAATCCTTCCAAGTTGGTTTAAAATACACATTTTCAACAAAAATGATTACAATAGAATAAAATTAGTTGCATACATATCTGCTTTGATTTGCAAGACTGAGCCCCTACAATCCATAAGAACAAAACCATAGAGTTAAAAAGAGTTACATATTCTCACTAAAGTTTAAAATCATTAAGCTATAACTTTGCTGGATAGAATAAGCGATGGCCTTGATCCTCATCTTAACTAAAGGTAGGCAATAACAGGAAGCACTTGATGTGACAAACATCATTAGATTAGGCAAGGCCAGTCTGCCTTCATTTATTTTCCACGAAAATATGCCTACACCCAGTAATTCCTGACTACTGCAATCAATTTGTAGTGGTTTCTTTAAAAAAAAGTATGTGTCATGCCTGGGAAAAGAAATGAAAACAAATATTTCTACACGTCATTTTAGCATAGATTTACATTTAGTATCACCTTTGTAACAGATGATTTAATGACTAAATCTATTGATTTTATGACAGTTGTGAAGACTAGAAATAATTCAGGTGTCACAGATTTCTTATATGAAGACAGCTCTCCATGGATTCATACGATGATGATGTTATCCATTAAGTGGTGTCCAACTCTTGGTAATTCTATGGGCCAATTCTTCCAATCTTGCACTGTTTCTTTGGATTTTTCTATGTTCTGGCTGGTGTCAGTTTTGATGGTGTCCAGCCATCATGTTCTTTGGCAGCCTGCTTTTCTTTTATCCCTACCTCCTCCCAACATAACAGCATTATCCAGTGAATTCCCCCGCATGACATGGCCAAAATAATTGGACAGAGTTTTGTGATTTTTCCTTCTAGTAACATGTCTGTTATTATGTACTCTAGTACTTGATTGTTGGTCACCTTTGCTGAATGGATTTGTATATTATGACAATATCTTTTACTTATGCATATATGGGATCATTTTCCTACTTTTTGGAAATCAGTCCCATTTGGAAAACTGTCCCAATAGCGCTGAAAAAAAAGCAGTGCTAAGTGTTGTGTTATGCAAAAGAATATGACACCAAATCTGATATTACTCCACATACTTTACCTTGCACTTTGTGGAATTCTGCTTAGCCACTTCATTTGAAATGTAATTAATAATTATAAAGCCACCATAAAACCCTGGTACTTTCCACTTTCAAAGGGAAATTGATCCAAGATTAATTTAAGGAAAGGAGACCATGAAATAGCTTCCCATATTTTCAGCTGAATGCTTTCGGTTTCAACTATATATTCAACCTGCAGAACCATGAGGGGCAAGATAGATACATAGGAATGCAGAGCCAGAAAACCATATTGTACTATATATTCAACCTACAGAACCCTGAGGGTCAAGATAGATACATAGGAATGCAGAGCCAGAAAACCATATTGTACTATATATTCAACCTGCAGAACCATGAGGGGCAAGATAGATACATAGGAATGCAGAGCCAGAAAACCAAATTGTACATAGCTTGCATATGTGGGTTTGTTCCATTTTTATTATTTGCAATTCAATGGAACATATGGATATTATCCCACTCCACTCCCAAATCAGATCAACAATCTCAAACTTCTCTGGGCAGCCATCAGACATGAGCACTCAACATTTTCAAATTCAGACACTTCTGTGCAAACTGCATAAAGTAGACAAAGATTCAACTACTAGTCCTGTTGTCTTTAACAGGTGGCCTCTATTATGCTCTATGACTAAGCAAGCAAAATGTCTTAGATGACTCTGGTCAAGATATAGTAATAATTTCCAATTTTACATAGGATACATAAAATATTAATAAGAATAATTCTGGATTTTGGATTGGGGCTGAAAGGCAAAAACGGAAGCAGTATGCTCCATCACATAATTGGGTAGACCTGGTAGACTGGTCCCATTGGAGAAAAAAAACCTCTTCCCTGATATAGCCAACAAAACAAGGAGAGCCCATGGCTTAGAGGTTAATAATCTACCTAATATGCAAGCAGCCTGAGTTTGAATCCCAGAAGGTTATGGCTAGCTGATGAGAGCTAAACAGCTTGAAATAGATCTATACTAGTCTCCCTTTATTTCTTTGTCGGTAAAACATACATTTAACACAAAAAGTTTGTCCTGAAAGTGACTGCCTGCGAAGGCCCCTCAATTGGGGCTGAAAGGTGAAAATAAAAGCAGTATGCTCCATCCCATAATTGGGTAGACCAGGTTGCCCTGGTGGACTAGTCCCACTGGAGAAAATAATAATTCTGAAGCTTCCTTCTAGTTATGGATTTCCAATCAAGTTCTAGGAATAAGAGATCTCAATATTTGGTAACAAATAGCAAGGATGCTATTACTTGTTAATTGAATTTTACATCTACTGGCCAGTGACAGAAATCAAGAACTGACTATGTACAATGATACCACATTATTTAAAGAACATGAAGGGAGAAATATCTAAACATGAAATTATCTTAAAGTTGGAAGTACCTATAGGAAAACCTATAATTTTCTTATCTTACGGTTGTGTTATGACGTTAGTGCAAGGTGGTGCTAGCATTGTGTGGGTTTGTTAATTATGTGCTTTATACCTTTATACGTCTGTTTCTTTTTAAGTTTCTCAATAGTCTAATACTTTTTGTATCTCCTATACAATTAAGTTTTACGATAATTAGAATCTCTACATCTAGTATTGGTAATATTACATTGGCTTAAACATATATTATTTACTTTTAAATTGGGAAGTTATATACGAAGCTGTATGTTTGATGGATTCAGAAAGGAAACCTGCATTTTGTTATAATGCAAAATAAGGCTCCAATTAATGTTTTTACATTATGATGAAATGAGCCAATTGAAGCCAGTTTTAAGTTGCAATCTACAGAGCAACTGTTGATTGTCATGAGATGGAGGATATTGTGGAAACTTTGCACCGTTAGCATATTGGAGTCCTATCACGTGGAAAAATACTTGTATGGTCGCTGAAAGTTCTTATGGTCCACCTATTCCGCCAGTGGTATTCCATTGGTGTCAGGGCCAAAATTGGGCATTCTTTGATGTGTCTGCAATGGAATATTGGTGGCTTCATTGAATCATTATGATACAAACATTCCTCATTTCCCTTGCCAGACAATGCTATGCACTACTTTCAGACCACAGTTCCCCAAAGATTGAAATAAAGTTCAGCGCATTCAGAAAGCTATGGAGCTGAGTAAAACTTCCAGCCATGGAAACATTTTATTTGAAATTAAAATGCACATATGCAAATACAATAGGTGAAAATAAATAAGTAAATGAAACTTTAAAGTTGAAGAGCTTCTGAAATGGATAGGATCATTCTGGATTTTGCCTTAGTGAATTCCATTCTATTTTTTCTGTCTGTTATGACTAAAACATTAACATCTGCATTCCTAAATTATAATAAATTGCAGCATTGGCTTATGAAATTTTCCCAAGTGTCCAAACTGTATCAAACAAAACAGCATGGAATAAATTCCTGTATGGAAATTCTAATTAAAACAGATTCTTATTGTGAAATCCTGGCATGCTGCTACTTCTTCAGCCATGGAAAGCCACCCTTGATTTCAAATGGCTTCCTCACCACACACAAAAAGCAAAACAACTTCTAATGCTCCTTTTCTATATTATTTTTCTGTTTGTATACATTTTGGTAGCAAGGTTCTCTTCACTTTTGCTCCTAAAATATTCCATACATTACTGTGTAAATATGATATTGCAATGTAAACAATAAATAACTAACAACAGGAAATGCATCTGATTAAATTATTAGCAAAATTTATGTTGCAATCCGAATGTACGTCTGTGAAGTTATTCTTCAGCATAAACAAAGTAACCCACAATACAATCCGGCTGCTTTACAAACATCCTAAGGCTTGTTGAGATCATTTTTGCAAAGTATAGACAAGCCTTTGTGGGAGTGACACCATGCTTTGCTAGTTCCGTTTCAACAACAATACAGAATGAGGTAAAAACTTGTATTGGGAGCAAGGAATCTTGCTAATTAGAAAGTCCTGATTCCTTCCTTCCTTTCCTTCCTTCCTGGGAGGAGAAGGACAAGGAGAGCTGGATGGAGACAATGCACATTCATACAACACAGAATAAATGTGTGTTTTTAAAAAATCTTATTTGATCTGCGGCTCTGCTGTAGAAGCGGGGAAAGATTTCAATGCATCTATTCATTTCTGTAAAAAAAGAAAACCTACTTTTTAAGATACAAAAAGTAGTATTAGAATAAATCGTTTGAAAAGTTCAAAAAAAATCGTCTGAATAGGTTTCGTAGAATATACGATTTAAAAGCATCTGAACACAAGCACTAAGCCGAATCGGAAATGGTATGTTCCATCATCGTAACTCCCCCCACCTTGGGCTTTGGTATGGCTCAAGAACACGGCCTGTGACGCCAGCAGCCTAGTTTCAGCAGCTGGCACCCCGGGTAAGGAGCGACGGTGGGTAAGGAACCTCTGGGGTTGTCCAGGGGAGGACGGCGGTGCTGGGTCAAAAGAGCAAGGGGGACCAAAGCGTGCTAGTTTGCACGGGATAGGATCAGGACCGGCTGCTCTTAGGCAGCAGGAGGCGATCCTATTGCATTTCCATCAGGGGTAGATGCGCTCTTATTGCATGGATTTCGTTTCCCCGGAATGTCTGTGCCCCAAAAGCTCGCGCAGATTTTGCCAAGGAAAGCAAGACTCGGTCCTGGTGTCGAGACGTTTCGTTTCGTTCGTAAAATTACAGTGTCCTCTAGCTCCTGCTGGGACTTTTGGCGCATTGCAACCACAAGCAATCCTGCCTCCCCTTCAGTCCCCATTTTGAGATATCCTGGTTGCATGGTTTAAACACTTCGAGGTTGCCAGCCAGGTTGAATTAACGCAGGGTTGAGTTAAACGTGCCCAGGGGTGCGATGCACATGTAACCGTTGTCACTTGTTTATTATGTGCGGCTGCCGTTTTAAACTCAAAACGTGAAGGTTTGGAGGGGCAAAACTGAAATGTTTCAAATTAATAAAAAACGGGAAGGTGGAAATCTCAACCTGTTGGATGTATCTTGTTAGGGATTGCTGTTAAATGCTCGCAATGACTCAGTGGGTTCATTAATTGGTATTTGAACAGGAAATCCCCAGGAACCTCCAGAAATGTAGATATTAAAGATTTGTGTTTTTTTTAATCTACTGTTATTATTACAGTGTTAACAAATTCATATTAGCCTGCCCACATAGGCACCAGTAACTGAGTCTGATTCCAGGAAAGTTGTACTTTTTAAAAATGTAAGTCTTCCCACTTAAAGATTGCATAATGCCACTATGTGAAACAAAGGTTTAAAAAGTCTGAAAATGCCTTTAAAATATTGGCAAAAAGAAGAAACCTGCTATAGGTACAATCAGAAAAGATACATTTTCCATTTTTCCTATGGTAATGATTGCTTCTACTCTTTTATTTGTTTTTATATTCTTTTCTCAGTTTCCCTGGCATGCAGGAGTCAGAAGAGCTGTGTGATCAAAGAGAAATAAGGCAGGAAATAAAAGTACAGGAGTGTTATTTTGTTTAAATTTGTTTAATACCCACACCTATTACAACAAAAGAAATATGTCTCTTTTGACCTTTGCTGCTATTTAACATTTACAATAGTTACCATCTGCATATCATTGCAATCCAAAGTGAGTTTTCACATAATTTAATTTGAATGGAATGGGGAATTCAGGATTTTTATTAACTAGGCAAAAATAGTTTAAGAGACAATGAGGGAGGAATTCATCAATCAACTGTGTCACAATCACACAATTTTATTTGAAGAGAAAGGATTTAGATGACACTCGATAACCCATGCCCCATTGGATCATCATTTTAGAGATATTTCCTTAAGCAGAAAAACAGAATGACTAAGGATGGGCAAAAAAGCAGTTGTAGCAGAAATGACTTCTGACTTCTTGCCAGCGTCCCCATTGAGTTTCCTTGTGGGGATTTGATAGGGAACATTGGAAATCTCCCCAGCGGGCAGTTAAGTGGCTGCTGCTGGGGGGAGGACGGAGTGAGGGATTGCCAGACTGGCTGGGAAACTGTCATGGAATGTTCAAAATGAAAATCATGTGACCGTATTAGTAGTAGTGCAGCAGCAGTCAGTAGCAATGAAGCAGCTATGATTTACCCAAATTTCATTCCCTCAGGAATCATTGGTCCTGAATTTTGGACACATTCTGTAAGTTAGCCCATTTGAGGTGCCTTGGTTCATAAATTGTTGCTCTATGATGCACCCTTCTACCAAATTAAAGGTCATGATGAGAATTAATAGTTTATAGTCTTCCAGTTAAGTCCTGCCTGCTACATTATTATATTGCCATTTTTGCTTCAATAAAGATCAATTGAGAAAAAAGAATAGTTGCACAATATTGCATTCTCTAGTCATTATTAAGATTATTGAGAGTTGTTTTTCTTGCTTTTCCCCCAAGTTTGAATTTGACATGGCACTCATATCTTATGCTTTGGTTCTTACAGGCCTTTCCTGATGTGGTGCTTGACCATAGGACGAAATGGTTTATATTGTCCCAAATTTCTATATGCATTTTTTGGCTAGATCTCAGCCCTGTCTAATATTGGCAGCTTCATCAGTCTTCTGGTATCGAAGAAAGAATGGGCACCTTTTACAGCATTTGAGATATGCCACCGATACTTCTTTAGGAGAGGAGAATAAAGTCACTGTGGAAAATCTGTCCAAATTATCAGTGGATATAAAGAAAATCCGTAGGCTGAAGCCATGGGTTCTGTCAAAAGAAGTGTCATATATCAAAGAAATAGGTAACATTTTGCAAACAATTGGCGCTGATGGACCTTCAGTAGCACATATGTTTGAATGCTGTCCTGAAGCCATTCTTTGTAGTCCTACCAATATCACTTGCCAAAGAGATCTGTGGTTATCTGTCTGTCAAAATGAAAAGCAGCTAGTGGAGTTAATAAAACGATTTCCAGATGCTTTTTTTAACATTGAACATTTTGAAAATCAGAAGGCCAACATTAGATTCTTCAAAGCACTGGGGCTGAAGAATGCTATCATCCGCCGGTTTTTAACAAGTGCATCAAATATTTTTTACAACCCTGTTGAAAAGAATAACCATATGATAGAAACTCTGCAAAGAAATTATTTAAGACTAGGTGGTTCACAGGAAAATTTGAAAAACTGGCTACTGAAATTATTGAGTCAAAATCCATTTATTTTATTAAATACTTCTACTACTATCCAAGAAAACCTGGAGTTTCTTCAAAACAATCAATTCACCGATTCCGAAGTTTTAATCCTGTTGTCCAAGCTCAAAGGATTTATTTTTCAACTTAATCCTAGCAATATGCAGAGTAGCCTCTTGTTTTCAAAGACCATCTTCAACTGTTGTGATCAAGAATTAAAAGAGCTAATATTACAGTGTCCTGCCCTTCTCTATTATTCAGCTCCAGTTCTGAAGGAAAGACTAGATGAACTATTGAAGGAGGGAATTTCTATAGAACAAATTAAAGAATCACCCGCTGTGTTAGAATTATCAACAGAGATAATTCAGTATCGGATTAAAAAATTAGATGCCCTAGGATACAGTCTGAGGAATGGAACTATAGAATATCTCAATGGAACAAAAAAAGATTTTGAAACTACCTATGGGAAGATACAAGCAAAAAGTGAGAGACCCATATATAATCCAGTGGCTCCTTTGAATATTGAAGATTAGTTTCCTGAACCTGCTTAATAAAAAGACAGGATCGGTTTGTCTTTCACAATTCAAATAAATTGGATGTAACTGCTACTTAAAAAAAGAATTTTTATGCAGGTCTTTTTCCCCCTCTGAATCGGTGTTTCTAAACATGCAATTCCATCATGGAATTCATAGGATCAGACTGAAAGACTTGTCTGATTCAACATATTGTTCCTATAGTAGCCGACCACATTAGTATGTGAAACCTACAAGCTAGACACTAGTCCAATAGCATCCACTGCTCATGTCCTCTAGGAATTAATATTAAAAGGCATTTTTCTGATATGGAAGTAATACATAGCAATTATGCCTAGAAACTATAGATAGTCCTATATTCCATGGATTCAATTTCTTTTCAAAACAAATTTAAGACATGTCAGATGGGATTCTGTAGTTTCATGTTGCATGAAATAATACGTTTATTTGCATCTAAAGGTCTTTCATTTAAGAGTTAGGAAATATTTTATTCCTCTATTTTCTGCATATCTTGGGTGGATGTAGGCTTTTTTTAATCATATAGAGGTGTTTTTGTAAATCTCAGTATTTTAACTTTTCATAAAACTTATTTCTATGCCATTCATCTCCCTTACAAGGTGACTCTGTGTGGCTCCAGTCCTTCGATAATTACAATTGTCCTTTTTTTCTGCCCCTTCTCTTTAAGACATAAGCACCAGAATAGGAAATAGTACTCCCAATATAGTTTGTATAAGAGTATTATAGAATTGTCAACAACATATATTGTCAATATATACATTATTTAGAAAAGGGAATGAAATTTTAAACTTTTGCCCTGATAGACAAGATGCACCCAAATTTTAAACATATTGAGAATATATTCAATATATTATTTATTTAATAAATTAGATTATGCATAATTGAGTGGTATGTAATACCTGCTAATTAGAAATACCTAACGACTATAAAGTGCCATCAAGTCAGTGTCAAGTCTTAGTAACCACATACACTTTTTCTTTCACTGATCAAGTATATGCATGATCTATTTTAGCAATATACTCTCTGGCATTTTAAATTATTTGGAGTCATTAACCTGGTACATATGCATACAATGATTTTAGGACTGAAGACACAAGGAACAGAATGGCACATCTCACAACTACATAGAAGCGTGGCTTTGAATTTAGGCATAGACATACTCTGCCTATTTAACTATGCTATTTTTCTTCCTAAATATCAAGCATGACAACTTTTAGTATTAAGAACTGCATGAAAATTCATGCATTTAAAAAGAAACCCATGTATAGAAATGGGATGCTGGAGTTTAGTATTCTTTTATTTCATAGGTTCTACTCAGTTGTCCCCAAATAGGTTCTTGCTTATTGCTGAATGATATGCAATCAAGAATCAGTACCCAAAAAAAAGGCTGATATTTCATTATGTCATTATGTCCATCAGTAAAAATACACTTTATGGGATCAATGGGTGTGTCTGGAAAGCATCTCACAAAGTAGTTGGCATGGGAATGTTACAAGGCACCCATTTATCAGAAAGCACAATGAGATTTGCTTCAATGAAAAATAAGTGTTTTTGAAATACCCGTATTTTTCGGAGTATAAGACACCCCTTAGTTTTTGGAGAGGAAAATAAGAGAGAAAAAATCTGCCTCTGGTTATCAGCATCCATGACTAGCGTTTCGGAGGAAAGCTCCGTTTGGGAGGGGCTGCCTTTGCAGCCTCCAAAAGCTCCGTTTTTGGGGCGATGGTCTGTGCCAA
>JANHFT010000640.1:0-12398 GCA_032467955.1 Pseudoxenodon macrops | reverse complement strand
TTTATCTAGTTCCTGCATTTCCAATTGGAATCCATATTGCATTGCATCTTTTTTATACCGGGATTGTACTTGAAGCGTCTGGATTTTGATCACATGACCATGGGGATGCTGCAGCAGTCATAAGTGTAAAAATTGGTCATAAGTCATTTTTTTCAGTGCCATCGTAACTTTGAATGGTCACTAAACAAACTGTTGTAAGTCAAGGACTACCTGTATTTAAATAGGCTATCTCAAAAGCTTGGACCTTTCTTTTTGTTTGTTAAGTGCAGAAAAGGTAGACTATATTTTTAGAAATAACGCAGCCTTATATCCGGGGGAGATAATATATCTAAGTCATGCGTATTTATAGGGCTGTTACCTCATATTCTAACCTCTATAAATTATGGATCTGTGTGAGGTGGATTTCAAATTTCCAGACCACCACTTCAAAGTTTCTGCTTGAGTTGCAGGGTTTTGCTTTCTCCACCTTTACAGAAATTTCCCCAACTTTTCTATCTTGAATAACAAAGGTCTTTTGAGAAGAAGCTTAACATACAATTCTGGTCATGCCGGCTTTGCTATTTTTGAGCATGTGGCTTTTGAGAAGTCTTCCTTCTTACGTTTTTACATGCAGCATCAATTTTATATTGTTTTATGCTTTGAAAAGGATGTAAAGGTTACTTACCTTTACATATTTCTTCTCACCTGAGAACATTTTATTCCAAAGTGCACTGTTCTGCAGTATAGTCACTATTATAATAGCTGCCCCATATAGGGCTCTTTAAAAGGTCTCATCTATTAGAACATCTATATTTTTCTCCTGATGTTTGTGATGTATGGTGGTCCTTCACATCAAATGAGACATATAAATTCTAATCTAATTTGTAGGCTTTCCCCTTTTTGTGTGTTGAAGTTTGTGGTCTGTAACTGTTTCATACAGTTAAACAATTATTTCTCTTTGGTATCATCCATCAGTCAAATTAATGATACAGTTCCATCTTATAAATCGGGTATAAAGGACTTCTGCATTTCAAATGTTACAGTATTATTTTTTTCTTGTGGTTTCCTATCATTTAATTTGTCAAACTGTTCATTGCTACTAAACCATAAATTTTGTTTTACAAACACATGGAATTTTTATACTTCCATTCCATCACTTTCATCTCTACCATAGGTATAACCTTTATCAAAATTATTGCTTGCACAAAATAGTCTCTGTTTCGTAAAAAAATAAATGTTTTCTGTATAATAGGAAAGCATAAGAGAAGTAAGGATTGACACTTCTATACTGTAGATGAAAAGTTATAAAAAGAATGTGTTAAAAAATCGCAAAACCCACAAAAAATTAATTTCCTTGACCATGATTAAGATACAAAGAATGCTATTGACATGTTTTAATCCCAAATCTAGTTTTTACATCACACAATAAAATGACAACTGTGGAAAGGACAAAAATCATACACTTACAGTATGTTACTAAACATTTAGACTGTCCTATTTCTATAGTCTTAACTTCTGTACAAACCAAAATTATACCGTAATATTTTAGGAATTGCAATAGCACTTTGTTGTTCAAGGTGCTGTTAGCTATAAAATCCTCTATAATTTGATTTTAATAATGTTAAGTACTCAACTCTTGCTGTTGGAAGTGATTATCCTAGAACATTCAAAAGTTTTCTTGGTTCAGGCCTACTGAGAGAAATTATGTACCATTAGGTAATATTCAGCTTTAAAGATTTAAGAGCAAAGAAAAAGGCCGGGAACTCAAGTAAATGCCTGCTTTCTCCACACGCATCATTTCTCACCTTCTCACTTTTCACCATCCACTTGGCCCTTTTCTAGTTGGATAAGAATCAAACTTTTGGGAAAGTTGTAAAATAAATTTAACAAAACAAAAGTGTTTCAGTTTCACGAATTTTCAAAATCAATCCTCAAACAGGAAGACTAATTCCAAAGGGATTATAAAAACAAATTTGAAACCATCCTAGATGAACATGGGAAATACTTTGCATGCGCTCCTAGAATATTGTATTAAGTGCCAAGCATGCTAAGTCTCCACAATTCCTACATGGGAGCTCTTCACTGTAAGACTGAGTCCATAGATCTGTCAAAATACAACTTTTGGGCAGAATTGGCATAGCATGGATTGTTTTGGAAGTGAGTTATTTTCACTCCTATAATCATTGTTGACAGTATGTATTTCTTATCAGTGACAAACTAAAACTCTTACCTGAATTCTCTGTGTCTTGGGATGAGGGCAGTAATAATCATTAGAAATCAATTACACCTTTTGTTGTTGTTAGTTGCAAAGCCGTGTCCAACCCATTGCAACCCCATGGACAACATTCCTCCAGGCCTTCCTGTCCTCTACCATCACCTGGAATCCATTTAAGTTCATGCCTACTGCTTCAGTGACTCCATCCAGCCACCTCAAGGCATTCCTGAGTCCAAATGAAGTCTATTGTGGAAGAAATCTGGAAAAAGCCATTGTGAAACCAGGAACCAAACTAGCCAGTGAGGCTGCAGGAAACTGGGGTGAAAACCAGTGGTGGGTTTCAATTTTTTTTACTACTAATTCTGTGGGTGTGGCTTGGTGGGCATGGCAGGGGAAGGATACTGCAAAATCTCCATTTCCTCCTGATCAGCTGGGACTCAGGAGGCAGAGAATAGATGGAGGCTGAGCCAGTCAGAGGTGGTATTTGCTAGTTCTCTGAACTTCTCAAAATTTCTGCTACCGGTTCTCCAGAATTGGTCAGAACCTGCTGAAACCCACCTCTTGTGTAGACTATGACTGAAAACAACTGCATCAACACAACTCTTTGTTTTGATGAAGCTACTGGATATTCCAGGCAAAATTAAACCTGAATTCCTATCACTTCAGAACAGCAAAACACGATGGCTAGATTCAAATATGTCAAGAACTGGGTGACCTTGGGTCAGTCTTAAAAACACCGCCAAAGGAAATTTGAAGACATTCTGAGAACCAGGTGCAAATACCAAGCAAAGAAACAGGAAGACACATTTCAGCGCAGAATTATTTACATGTCAAGTAAAGAGGAGCAGATTGTTTTCATACCTCCTGCAGATTGCTCAGCATGCACTGCTACCGTCTCTTTATTGTCTGGATGCACTGATTTTCTGAATGTCGAGACCGAATCATCTCCTTTCCATAACTCAGGAAAATGGAAAATGATAGATAAAGGGAAGGGTTTTCACACACTGTGCTGTTTTCTCAGCAGGCCTATGGTTAGTTAAACGAGCCTCTGTGTTTAAGAGACAGGGATTTTGTCTCCTTCTCGCTCTTGTGCTTCTTACATTTCAGGATGTGCTGAAGCAGAAGCAAGGCTTTTCTCTTCTCATGTATTCTTAATAAATCTAGTTTTTACTTCAAATACAGTGAGTGTCTTTTATTTTGACTGATACCTGGGACAGACCCAGCATCCAAGAAAAACTATGTTTATGAGTGTAATTTCCCTTTTTGCTCTGCTTAGCTTCAGGAGCTTATCATCTCAATATCTGTTAATTAAGAGGAGGTGAAGAGATAGTTAAGTTGTTTGTATTTATCAAGATGATGGTAGAAAGTAGATTTTTTTCCCCTTTGCTTTTCTCTTTCTCTTTTTCATTTCTCTTTTTCTTTCTTGAACCTTTTATGGTCTCTTTATATTTTTCTCTTTAGTTTGTATTATCTTTTATCCTTGTAGGGAAAACAATTCATAAAACCCTTTTTGTTTTAAAGGAACATTTCATCTCAAAAGAGCTTCCTGCAGAATTTAAATGTCCAACACCTTTGATGCTGTAATCCCCACCAGGCATATTGAATGGTCAGCCAATATGACCATTATACCAGCTCTTTGGGGCAGATTTGTGCAAGGTTTATGTTTCTAGAGAAGCCAATTAGCCAGTGGTGCTAGTTCAGTTCTAACTTGGTAGGTGATAATTGCGATAAGCATTTGTCATCAGGAAAATCTGAGTCACTCATTTAAATCACAGTCCTGTAATCATGGCATACATTTTGCCAGACTTTAATTCATCAAAGAGGCACTAAAGTTCTTGACACAGCTTTTCATAGTGTAATACATGTTCTGTTACGATTATAACAATTATTCTCCATACTTAAAAAAAAAGTGGTGCATGCAATTTTGTTTTTATGATATCTGCTTTATTTGGCTTTAGAGGAAATAATGGTCTCGCTTTTAAAATAGTGCTGTGTATAAAGTCCATCTAAATAGTGTAACTTATGGTCTTCCAGATGCTATTGGACTGTAATTCCCATCATGAACAATTCTTGCTGCCAGTCTGAATGTGTTGTGTCTGCTTTGTTAAGACCCATAAGTCACAAACAGGCCCAACTGTTACTCAGATGCTATAGGGGATTATTGATATTTATGATTGTTCATTTCTTCAGCTGTGCTGAGCTGTGTTTCACTTGGAACAGTGAAGATCCCAGGTAAATTTAGATGTTGATTGTTCCCAAACTAATTAACTCATTGAAATTCCTGCCTTTTCTCCATAGGGAAAAGAATGTGAACCTACACAATGAGTGTAAGGAGCCATGGAGATGACTTTGGCAGAACCATCCAGAAGTTATTAAGACAGGTGCAGAAAGAAGGAGGAAGGAATCCAAGTAACTCCCCGCTAACTCCCTGGTATATAAGAAGCGCATAGTTCCAATCTGTTCAGGGATTCTGTTTCCCAATCTGCTCTATTTCATAGGACTGACTGTGAGTCACTTGCACAAGTCTTTTTGGAAGCACTGGAAAAGGAATGTGAGAAGATGTGATGATTACAGTCACAACCCCGCCTTCATTCATAAAAAGAAAACAAAAAAAGAAACTAGCTGTTTCTTCCCCTTGGTGCACATACTTCCATGACCTATTTGCTTGTCTGTCTGAAATACAAACAACCAGGCCCTTTGTAAAACTAGAATAAGATGGCTGGCTGAGAGCAGAGAAGACAGAACATGACTTTTGAAGCTTAGTTCAATGTTTGCAGGGAGGGCATGAGGAGGAATGGAAGATCTTTTGGAACAGCAAAAGAGCATCCTTAGGAAGGGTTATGGTGGTGAGATGAAGCCAAAGACTAACAAAGATTAGGAGAAAGTTGGAAATGCTCCTAAAGAAATCTGGGGGTGCTTGAAAGCATAGCAGGAAAATAACTCATTAACAGAGGACACAAGTGGATGTTGACTCTTACTCATCCTTGACTCACTGCAAAGGCAACATGTACCCATTTTCCTGTATCACTTTTAAAGAGATGTTTCCCATATTCCACCAATAAGAACTTGCTGTTTGGACATATGTCCTCTCTTAATGAGTTGCAATGCAATAGCATTCTGTTGCAATGTAAAGTGAGGGTCAGTTACTTGTCCTGCTTCATTTGGCTATCAGAAACTTCACTGTTTCCTGATCCTTGGAGCCAAAGGAACACAAGAGCCAGCTTTCCTACTATTTTTTGCCCATCCTGCCATGATAGATGGATAAATGGCAAGAGAAGTATTGAAAGTGGTACAGTTTTAGCCAGCCGTTTTCTTTTCTTTTTTTAAATTGTTGATTGATTTTTATATTGATGTTCTATAGGGGTTTTATTGTATGCCACCAAGAGACATATTTGGTGAGATGGGCAGCTATATACATATGATAGCTTTTCAAATCCTACAAAAGCTAAAAAGAAACGGAAGCATGGAAACGGTTCTTTACCTGCCACCCCTCATAGTAAACCTAACCATATAGATCTGGCGTACACATGCCCTGCAATGCCCAATCCATAGGGACGGTGAGTGCAGTTTTCAACATGTACTCTGTGCCTTTCAAAAGACTGCTGGCCATACCTTAGCCTTGCCTGACTGTAGCTCCTAATCCACAGAGTATCAGCTAATGCAACACTTCTATCCCAACTTGGAAAGAAGAGTGAGGAAATTGGCTATTCAGCAACCATACGCTTATAGTAAAGCATGGCGGAACTGGGGCCAGTTCTGAAACCCCATAAAATGATTTCTCTGAGGAATGGGAAGACTGATACTAAGAGGATCCGTGTCTCACCTTCTTTCAACCAAATTCTCTTGTCATGGGTAGCCAAAAGAGGGAATGGCTCATTTGGTACCAGTTCTACTTGGTAAAATTACAGCAGAAAGCTCTTTTCTCCTCTTCCTTTCTCCACATGGGAAGAAAAGGGGAAGAAAGAGAGATTGGTTTTCTGCTAATAACTGGGACTAAAGAAAATGTTTCCAAGGCTACTTCTCCATCTTTCTTGCAGAAAAGAAACCCTATTCTGCCTCATGATCAAGGCAGTGAAGAGATAAGAAATGTGGGCAGTCTGTTTTATGCATATGCATATGAGAAAATCTCTTTAATATTGCAGTCTTAGAAATGCTCTAAGAGAAAATGAACCTCACCTCACAAAAGGATCGCATTCAAAGTGAGAAGAGTGCTGGAGATAATCTGTATCTGAAATGAGTTGCTTCACTGGAGAGAAAAGGTATCAGATACACAAAAAGATGCTATAGAGAAAGTCACAATTGTACTTAGGCATGGCTTAGAAGGTGCAAACCTGCTGATGGTGTTTTAAATAAGGGTTTGACAAAGTTTACCAGTACATTTTGAATGTATTTATTATACAAATTTATATGGCTGCCCAACTCACACACAATTGCTCACTACCCACTTGTGTTAAAAAACAACAATAACCCCACAGAAACACAACCGTGTGATTTCAGTCTGATCAGCTCCATTCAGGGGCGTTGATAAGTCAGTCCACATTTTGGTATTGAGAAATTAATCAAATATAATATATGCTTTCTTTGGTCAGAAAAGAAATACTCTTCTTATCATCTTAAATAGATATAAAGTTCAATGTACTACAGAAGGGGTGTCAAACTCGATTTCATTGAGGGCCGCATCAGGGTTGTGTTTGACCTCGGGGGGCTGGGGTGGATATGGCCAGGGTGGGCATGGCCAGCTTGACATCACTCATGTCAGGGGCGCCTATGATGGCCCAAGCACTCTGCCAGCAAAAACAGGCTCCCGAGCTCCATTTTCAGCTGTGACGGCCTCTTGCAACCTTTTGCCAGCGAAAACAGAGCTTGGGAGGGCCACATGTGGCCCTCCCGAGCTCCATTTTCTCTGGCAGAGGCACCACAGGTCAGTCTTTCACTGCTTCCAGGGTGGCTCCATGGGCCAGACCTAAGCACCCTGCGGGCCAGATCTGGCCCCAGTTTGACATTCTGTATAACTATTTAAATTGAAAGAACAAAAAATAGAAAAGGGGGTTGTTTCTTTTCTTACTACTCCCTGAAAAAAATAGTCCTTGTTCTTTGCACTACAAAAAAATCTCCTATCAGCATTAGCATATTTGTGGTTATGTCTGTTCTTCTTCAGGAAGAAGACCTGGATCCATTAAAGGATCTTTGTTTAATATAGTAAAACCAAACAGAATTTCTCCTAAATTTGTTCCTTTTTAAAATCCCTGAGCAATGAACAAATGACTCATTAAGTGCAAATCATATAATTAGGAGTTTACGATCTTATGTTTTTATTTTTTTAGCTTAGATTTAAGCCAAAAGGATCAAGCAGATACTGTCAAGAAAGATCTGTTTGGAATGGGGAGTAGTATTTTTGAGGTGTTATAACAAAAATAGTTGATTATTGAGCTCAGCGATTGTGTCTTTTATAGCTATAAGAGTTTTCTTCTACATCTTCTACATTGTACTAGCTAGTTGTCATGGAAACACAATCATTTCTTTCCATGTCAAAAGAACTTAGAAACTTTGGAACATTATCCTTCAAGAGATCCATATAGCTCCCACTATGATGGTGTTCAGAAGTCATTGAGAACTTGGCTGTTATTCCAGTCCTTGGGGCAGGGTGGCAGAAGGGGATGTTGAGGCCCTCTTGGCTATTTTATTGTTTATTGTTATTTAACGTCTCTTTGTTGGGCTCATGATAAAGTTCTTGTGTAATTGTTCTTATTTTTTTTTAATGTAAGTTTCCCATCTGGTATCAACCAACCTCTAAAATCAATGAATGAATGAATCAATCAATCTAGAACATCACTCAGTCTAAACTAACACAATTATCTGCACAATTATGGAGTGTAGAAACGTTGTTCTGTGTTCCTCATTCACAGCAAAATCAACCTCCATCACAAACAGGAACAGACCAAGGGTGCTGAGTGGATAGGCCTTCAGATAGCATTATAGCATTTAATATAACGATATCATTGCCTCTCTGTATCCAAATCAACAGCATTTCTCTAAACCAGAAGAGGCATTTGTATGAGCTCAGAACAGAGGTGGGTTCCTACCGGTTCAGACCGGTTCAGACCGGTTCTATAGAACCAGTAGTAACTTGGCGGACTAGTTCGCTAGAACTGGCAGCGACCCAGGCCTGCCATGCCCCTGAGTCAGTTCCCTTGGTGCCATAGGCGCTGCCATCTTGTTTCTTCTTTTTTAGTACTGCACATGCATGTGCATAAGTGAAGCACGCCTGCACACATGGTGCGTCCCTGAGCGAACCAGCAGTAGCAGGACCTGGAACCCACCCCTGGCTCAGAAGCCTCCTCCTCCTCAGAAGCCACTTGTTCCCAGTTACTGGAACTGCTAGTTATGATTTCAGGGATTTCAGGGATGCAAAGAAAGACTCTTATTGAGGCAAATTGCTTTCATTTTTCACCTTAACAAAGAGAATTACATTGCCTCAATGCAAACTACTCAAAGTACCTTGCACTTTGATCTCTTTTTTTAAAAAGTCTAAAATGTATAATACATCCTTTGAACTGATACACATGCATGCAACTAGCTTTAAGAATAGATGATAGCGTAATAATAGAAGAGTACAAAAAGAAAGGGTTACAAGTGTATTCTTGTTTTAATCTGTAATATTTCTTTATGGTTAATGAAGATAATTTGATTTCACAAGAAAAAAATATAAGTGAAGTCCTTGCTTTATAGAAGGGTAGCTCATTGGATCTGGCTGTTAGAGAATTTTATTAAGAACCTGTTCTTCCAAACTGTGTTTGGATTATCAGATAATTCCATTCTCTTGCTTATTTCAAACCTATTCCCACTTATGATAGTCACATGGGGCCAGTTGGATATTAAGGGGTACAATTCCCATAATGGGATGTAATGCCTCATCTCTTTTCTTTATTCCACAACTCAATTGCCTTTAATACAAGAGCTGAGATTATTATTGCGTTTTATAGAAAGGATTTAATTTTGTCTACTGCTTCTTTACTGCTATCCTGATTTTATTTAATTTTTTTTAATGGCAGTTCTGTAGCATGTTTCTTTAAATCTGTTATGCTTTGCAATGTTGGAATTAATGAAGCCAGGCTGAACATTTTAATATTCCTGATACACATCAAGTCACAGTTCACTTTATTTTCACAGAGTTAACCAGGATGACTAAAGTAACAGTCCCCATTACCTAATACAAGCAGGCTGTAATAAACAAGGAAAGCAACAGGGAAAGATGCTATTAGTTATATTTCTTGCTTTTAAAAATGTTCAGATATTCTTGTAATTGAAAAACAATTTTGTTGATTGAAATGGAAAGAGTAGAGAGAAAGAATGAACATCTTCCTACAATTCTGAACACTTGTATTGCCCTATAAATCAGACAAACGGCAGATATATGAAATGTGATTAAATATGGACTTAACAGCTATAAAAAGTAGAGGTAGATATCACTGCCTGGAACAGTTCTAAAAGGAAGTTACACATGTTCATGGAGAATTGGTCTAGCAGAGGTGATGGAAAACCACTATTTTAGACATCTAAAACAAACTAAAAGGGAGGAGGGATATTGACTCCATGCCTGGTTAGGGGACTTCTTAGGGACATCTGACTGGTTGTCATAAAAAGAAAATGCTCAAATTATAGAGAAAAAAGTATAAGATAGTTTAATAAAATTCATATACTCTAATCCATTTTAAATTTGGGACAAACAATGTTCCCTGCAGCTCTTTAAAATGTTACTTATCTATGTCAACACAAGAGGTAAGGACTTCTAGCCTTTTCTGCCCTCATCCACTAATTCAAGCATCATTTTTTAAAAAACTGATTTAATCCAGCAAGATTTTTTCCTATATTTTTAATCTCAAAAAACACAACAGAATTTAATCACTCGGTTTATGCTTCAAACTAGCCTCTCAAAAACCATTGATACATAGAATTACTAAAGCTGTTTCTTTGAAGACTGGTTCACTGATCTTCAAGTTCTTCCTTATGGAACTGTGTTTCAGAAATCAGATACGTCAGCCTCTTTTTATAATGAGTGTCAGGCTATTTTTTAAAAATTCATCCTCCCAAGAAGTGCTCCCAAGAAGCAACACTGTCTTTTGGATGATCTATACCAGGGGTCTCCAACCTTGGCAACATTAAGTCTTGGCAGAATTCAACTCCCAGAATTCCCCAGCCAGCTTTGCTGACTGGGGAATTCTGGAGTTGAAGTCCACCAAAGCGTAAAGTTTCCATGGTTGGAGACCTCTGATCTATACCACAAGAAGGAGGGTTTATCTGTTTGCGTGGTGTGTGTGTGTGAGAGAGAAGCAATGAGACTCACATCTACATTATAGAAGCAGTGTCCAAATGTTAAAAGAGATGTTGCTAATACAGTTTCCTCATCATTAAAATGTACAACATTAAAAAAACAGTTTCTAGCTTTTTCATGTTATCTCAGAACTGTATTTTCTTGATGCAAATGCTGAAATGGTCAGAATACATATTTCCAGCTAGGAAATGTGTTTCTGCTAATAATAAAAAATTAATTATCTAGAAGGCCCAGAGTTTTAAGGGTACCTGAATCTAATTTTCAACTCACTATCACTTTTTCTTGATTTGATCTGGTTTTAAATGCATAGGGTCAAATATGAAGAGAAGACCACATGCAGTAGACTCCATCTGCTTGACTACTACAAATAGAATCCAAAGGACTCCAAGTGAAAGCATCCCCAATTAATGCCTATTTATCCCCTGCTTTAAAATACCAGCAGAGGAGCCAAATCTGCTACAACTGTTAAGCAGAAGCAAAGCAAGAAAGAGAGAGGAAGGACAGAAAGAAGGGGAAAACAGAAAGAGTATCCAGAGCAGAACTGAACTGACATTATTTCTAACCAGAAAGAAATACAGTGCTCCTATTTGTGCAGTTGCTTGACAAACTAAACCAATTCCAGCTCAAACTTTTTTTTATATTTTCACCATTCCATATAGACAATAATTTCCTGAAAGAAAATGTACATGGATCTTTATCTCAACTGAAAAATATTTCTAAATGTAGACCCCTAGAGAAGGCACTACTCAACAGTTCATGAGCAAATATCTCTGTCAAAAATCTCATGAATAAATAAATAAATTTATTTATTCATGGCACTGAATGGAGTGCTCACTTCAAAAGAAGACCACATGGGATGTTCCATCGACAGATGGCTGAGGTGGCAGACATTGGGAAATCTTACCAGTGGCTGGAAAGGACTAAAAGACAAGACTGAGGCTCTGATCATCATAGCACTAGAACAAGCACTAAGCGCTAGATTCATAGAAACAAGGGTCTATCACACATTCTCTAGGGCCCAAGAAAAAGAATGTGCAGAGAGGTCTCAGAAACAGTCCCAAATATAGTGTCAAGGTGTAAACTGCAAGCAGAAATGATACAACCAAATAGTTGGCATTATGTACAAGAACGTCTGCACAGTGTATGGGCTAGACCCTCCCAGATGTCAGATTCCACAGAAGATTGTGGAGAATAATAGGGCTAAGATTGTGTGGAACCTTAAAATCCAGATGGACAGGTCTTCATTGGCCAATCAGTCATATGTTGTGATAGTAGACAAGGAGCAGAGGAGAGCAAAGGTGATAGATGTAGTGGTACCAAGTAAAAGCAATATTAGAAAGAAAGAATATGAGAAGCTAGAAAGGTATCAAGGCCTGAAGGAGGAACAAGAGAGGATGTGGATAGGAAAGACCAAAATTGTCCCAGTGGTGAAAGGAGCACTTGGGGCTGTAACTTGTAAGCTGGGAGACTGGCTCCAGCAAATCTTAAAAACAATATCAGAGTTCTCTATCTAGAAAAGTGCAGTACTAAGAACAGCTAAGATCCTGAGTAGGACCCTCAAAGTTCCAGGTGTTTGATAGAGGACACAAAAGATACATAGCACCCATAGAGGTGAGAAGGGAATTTTAAAAAATCATACTCATTCTCCTTTGTGGGTAATGTTGTGGTTCACCGGCAGCCTGTGGAGCTGGCAGATGAGTTGGACATTGGGGAGGAATATGGTTCAGCTCTAGAATCTGGGGAGGGCTTGGACGGGGTCTCTGCATCGGAGGCAGAGATGGGGCCAGGGCCATCAGTGACTGGTGTGCCAGAGCCTGTGGAGTCTGATGGGAGCAAGACAGAGGAACAGGGGGGAGACTGTTCCCAATGCAC
>JANHFT010000638.1:0-11736 GCA_032467955.1 Pseudoxenodon macrops | reverse complement strand
ATCTCACCTCTAGATAAGGCACTGTGGTGTCATCACCCACCCTGTGTTCTGCTCCTGTAGGCCATTGAAGCATTCATGGAAATAAAGGTGACAGAGACTATTAGATACTTGCCTAAGTATCGTAATGACTGAGGCGAGTCAGGTTCAACAACAAAGATAACTTTATTTAACTCAGAAACCTGACTAGCAAACTCTGGCGTTTGACAACTATTTATACAAGGCGCTGTCAAATGCCCAACCAATCGCAGCTCGAGGTTTTTCCCTACAGCTGCTTAGCGCGTCTCCTCCAATCCCGGTCCCAGCGATTGGTGACATCATGCTGGTAACTCTTCTCTAGAGATGCAACAGAGACTGGCATTCTGCTTTGCAGCTCACCAGGTTTATATTACATTTTTGTTTTCTGTATTTATTTTCGTCATCCAAGTCGGGTGGCAGATAGCTTGGTGGGCGTCTGTGAGTCTGTCAAAATAATATCAAAGACACAGTGGTGGATAACAGTACAGTTATCTCGCATGTTGAATTGTCCCACAGCGAGTTGCCCCATGGCAAGTTGGAAGGCGCAAGTCAGCCAGGGTGAGTTGTCCCATTCCAGCTTTTTGAGAAGCTGTTGGAATCTATTGAAGAAGACTCTTGAGGATACCATGAACATCCAAGAAAACAAACAAATGGCTCACCAAACAAATCAACCCAGAATTCTCATTTGAGGCATAAATAATCAGGCTCATATTATGCTACTTCAGACACATTATGTGAGGACCTAGCTCTGGGAAATGTGGAAGTAAAGAGAAGAAGGGGGTGGCCAATGGCAAGTTGGATAGACTCATTTACAGGCATGATTGGTGTACCATTGGAAGACCTGAAGGACCAGGATGAGATCAGATCATCCTGGAAAAGATCTATCTAAGAGACTGCTGAGAGTTGACATTGACTTGATTGGCAAAACATAATTGACAAAACATAATTAATCAGTCTCAATCACAATTTGAATATTGTATTCTATTTTGATCTCTGTACATCCAAAAGGACATTTAGAACAGGAAAAATAGAAGAAAAAGATTTTTAAAAATCAAGGCAGACTACATGAAGAGCCATATATAGTTTACATGGCGGTAACAGATTATTATTATTTTTTTGCAGATACAGATTTTCTGATGATCTATCAAATATTAATCAGATATGGTCCTATTTTTTGCTAAATCAGCCTATGTTCCTAATTATTGTCACTTACTGTGACAAAACAGCAGAAAAGGAGTGACAAAAAATATCAATCAAAATGCAACTTTCCTGTGATGAAAAATTTACAATATGGGGGCTTTGGAATAGGAAAACCAAAGTGAATGGGAACATAGAAGTGAATAAAGTTAAATAAAGAAGTGAATAAAATTATAGATAATAATGGGTTATTTGGCCAAATTGTGAAGGATCACATTGTCGGTGGCCATGAATTATAATGACCTCTAAATCTACTATGATGTTAGATAATTTTATGCTGAAAATAGACAAATTTTAACAGATGCTGCAGATCATCACAACGCAGAGGAAAACAGGAATGCCATCTTAGCATCTTTCTTTGAACACCAGGTACTATATGACTGTAACAAGAGCATTGTATAAAAGTAAACAGTGCAGAGGTGGGCTGCACTTACGTTAACAACCAGTTCGCTGGTTGTGAGCATGCGCACACTCCTCTTCAGAGCTGACAAGCAGCTTCAAACATGCAGCTAATCTACTCAGACAGCTGCGGTGAGTAAAGCAGGTGTGGCGCAGAACTCAGCTGGGTAGCATGGGCAGGAGGGGAGTCAGAAAGTTACGGTAGTTATATATGGAAAGGATAGTGCAAGGGTGGGTGAGCGGTCCCAGCCAGTGATCACAACTACCGGTTTGCGCGAACCAGTCCAAGCAGGCACCAGCCCACCACAGAAATAGTGCCCAGTACTCTTGTGGGCCCAGGGAGACAGATGTGGACAAGAAAATGAAGGGGCCAAGTCTCCAGAATGGGGAAGGGACTAGCATCCTTAAGCTTTGCCCAACAATGCCTAAAGTTGATGCCAGAGTACTCCCTGTATTACTTCTGAAGTCTTATGCTGTAGCAGAATACTTGAACCTTTACATGCATGACAAATATAGAAACTGAATGGGACATTAATCATAAACGCCATCTTGTTTTTTTTTAACAATCCATGAATATTTCCCTATACTTATTATCATATGGCTTTCTTGGCAGTACAGCACACTCTCTGAAATACACATTGAAAAGTTAGTAGCATCTAGCGGGGAAAAAATCTTAACTCCAGGTAACTGCAACCAGTCAGAATAAACAGAAATTTGGGGATTTCTTAGACTGTGATTAAGCTAACTTCTGATGTTTTTATTTTTCTAATGTGCCGTTGTGAAAAGATAATTCAACAGGGCACATGTGAAAAAAAATGTTATATTAAACCTATCGAACTAATCACAACGTTTCCCCTCCCAAATTCCTAATAAACTATATTTTCTATTATAAAGAGTAATTCTACAAGTTTGTTCCATGCTCTGTGTTTTGTTGCCTGAACTTATAATTCCAATTTCCAATGAAATATTTTCATCTCAAGAACACTTCTCGTCAAGGTAAGCAAATACACAATGGTGCTTCTGCATTTGTTGAGCACATTTGTTTGTGTGTTCAGAGGGGGAAGTGGGTTTCGAATATAGAGGGGCTGAGAATAATAGCAAGAAGGAAGGATGAGTGAATCAGCAACCTTCTGAGAAAGAAAAATAATTCCCATGTGACAGGCAAACCTGACAATCTTACAACTTCCAAAATTCCTGAGCTAGTCATGCAGTCAGCCATGCTGGCTCGGGGAATCCTGGGAACTGAAATCCAGAAATCTTAAAGTTGCCACTTTTGGAGACTCCTGCTATATGAGAAAATACAGCTTAGTTTTCCAGGATTCTGTCTCCACTATGAGCAGTATTTAGCCCTGGAATCCCAATGACTGGATCAATAGCTGAATGTATTACCATGGCAACTGTAGAGAGCAACTCATCTCAACATGCATGGTGAACACAGTATTGATTCTTCAGCATCAGATAATGCCATTTCCTTGGCATCCAAAACATGGACGACGGTTTTCTGGTTGAGGGGAAATCCTGCAGATGGCAGGGTCATTATTGGTGACAGAAGAGCTTACACTTTTTAAAGCAATAACCTCCAGCAAGAGTCTGCGCTCAGATCGCTAAGACAAATGACAGCACTGGCGATGTTCATTAGGACTCCTCGTTAGTTTCTGACAGCCAATTAGCTATGGTCAGGGAAAATGCACATTCTTGGCCTTTTCATTGTTAGCATCCGATACAAGGTAGCTGTATTTGTAATGCAGATAAACCGGCTGCTGTAACAATGATGCTTAATAATTATCTGTTGGTGACCTCCAAGCTTTGGTATGGCATGCAGCATATCTGGGAAGGAAATTACTTGCTATACACAAGTTTGAAAGAACAAACATAGAGAACATGAAGAATAAAACAAGACTGGGGAAAGGAACTTTGATAATTTAGAGGCTCTGCATTATGACAAATCTGTCTGCATAAGAATACTGTGATGAGAGGCAGCTGAAATCAAGAGAGCTGGGTCTTACATGATGTGCATACAGGGTTGGCTAAGAGTATTTGAGCATCTTATACTCAGGAGTTGAAATACGTGTTTGATTCTTTTTTTTTAAAAAAACAATTTTTATTTTGTTTTTAAAACAAACACACAACTTACAGAATCTGTTGTCAAGAGTACATATTTATACTTTTACATCTACATACCGGTAGTTTTTATGAAAATATCATCATATTTATTTGATTATTAGTTTTGTTTCACCATCAAATATAATACTTAATTTTTCTCCTCTGTTCCCTTTCTCTTATATTCTCCTATTTCATCTAATTTTGCAGCAACCTTCCAATTGTTTGTTTGGTTCTTAGATCCCCAAGTTTTGTGTCAAAAAAGATGATCAACTGTAGCTTAGTGATAAAACCCACGCTTTGCCTGCAAGAGTCCATAATGAATTCCCTAGCATTTTCCATTAAGGTTAAATTTAAAAAAACTCAAAAGGTTTATCATAAGATTCAACTGTTCACCTGCAAGTTTGCCCAGCCATACTCCAGATCTCCTCCAAAGCTTGCTACCAAATTGTAATTTCTAGTATGATAAAGGAAGAAAATTATTATAGGGGGGGTGTAATCAGTATTGACCATGATTGTTTAAGTGAAGCTTATATTTTAATTAAGCTCAATTTAAGTATTAATTAATTTAAAGTCACCTTATCCCTATTTACGTCTTAATCATCTTGGAGTACAATCTTTTTCATTATACTGAAAGTTCAATCTCTCTCTATCTCTCACTCTTGCTCTCTCGCTCTGTGTGTGTGTGTGTGGTGTGTGTGTGTGTGTTTAACCAAGACTCTTGACTTCTTGCTCTTCTAACAAATCTGAAATCAAAATCTATGCTTGGTTTAAGATTCTGATATCTAAAGAGAAAATCAAATTATAATGTGTGAATATGGAACACTAACAGGCTCAAATTATTCTACTTTGGTGGGAAGACTTAGCTCTCTGGAGAAGGCTCTAAAGCCAGGAAAGGTGGAAGGATGAACAGTAGCAAAGTGGATGGACTCAGTTACACAGTCCATGGGTGCACCTCTGGACAATTTAAAAGACCAGGTTGGGAACAGTTCATCATGGAGAAAAATCTAACTATGTGCTCACTAAGTGACAACAATTTTATGGCACATAATCAATCAATAAAGATCCACAGGTGCTTTTTCAAAAGACAACTGGTCTTTCTTTAGCATCTTCCTTTGAAGATGTTTCACTCCTCATTCAAGAAGCTTCTTCAGTTCTGGAGAAGAAATGAACAGAACAGAATAGAACTGAAGAAGCTTCTTGGATGAGAAGTTAAATGTCTTCATGAAAAAAAACAAAGGAAATCCAGTTGCCATTCTAAAAAAGCACCTTTGGAACAACCATGACTTGGATGACTGAGACTCTCCATAGAAAATCAATCGACAGTTGAACAGAAATATCCATAATTGTTTAGGCCAGACCTGGACATTCTATGGCCCATGGACCATACTGTATGTGGCCCTTCAGCTGTTCCTATCCAACCCACAACAGTGGCCCTATTGGTTCAGCCCTCCACAACAGACCAGGTTTCGCATATGACCCCTTGAGAAAATTAATTGCCCACTCCTGGTTTAGATATTTCTCCTAGTCAAAAGTGCTAAAACTGGAGTGACTGAGCAGTGAGCATGAATGTTGATTCATAATAAGCCAAAACCACTGAAAATGCTCATTAACTCTGAAGGATGAAAGTGGCATTGTGGAACATTATTTACAAAATATTATAAACAGTGCAGGGAAATAAAAAATGCATACAAGTTTCAAAGCTGTAGCTGAGCCATAAAGGCAATCCAGGATTTTAATAAGTGTGCTGCTGTGTGAGGACAGAGGCAACTGCATTGCTTGCCTTTGTGACTGGCATGTGTTTTAAGCCTTCCGCAAAACCTATTAAAGGAAAGCACCATTGCCAGCAAAAGTGTCAACTTGGATGACAAATATAAAGTGTCTGTGAAGCTGCGGTTGGTTAATTTTTTGTGATGATTTTCCTATGCTGACATAATGAGCCATAATTGGAATTACTGGTGAATGAAGTCATCTAAGTTTGCCACATCCGTTCTATTTTAAAGCCCAAGATTAGCACAATCAGATTGTGATTCTGGGTCTTTGCTTTGTTGTTTTATCTTCATGCTCCTTTTTGTACATGTACGAAGTAAGGAAGGAGACTTTAGTTACATTGCCACAATTAATGTCTTGCCTTAATGAACAGCATCATTTTACACTAGTTTCAACAGTACAGTAAGCTCAAAAATATCATGAAGAGAATATGAAAATAAATCTTCAAGCAGACTGAGAATAAGATTGAAAATCAGAGGTCATTTTCGGAGAGGGTTAGTTTAAAAAAAAATTCAGCACAATGTTAATCTTGCCAAATAAGACATGCTAATGAGGAGGAAGAAAAATAGTTATTTTTACATTTTAAAAAAACACTTAGGGGTGTATGGATAGCACATAATGTGCAATTGGATTCTAAGAAGAAAAATCCACTTCCAGTACCAGTGCAAACCAAGAAAACATGGGATGCATGGCCAAGCAAAATTAAACACTTGGTTCTGTCTATATATTTGTGGGTCTGTTTCCTCTGTTGAAGACTAGCACACTGGTAGTCCTCAACTTGCAATCATTTGTTTACTGACCATTTGAAGTTACAACAGCACTGAAAAAAGTGACTTATGACTGTTTTTCACACAACTGTTGCAGCATCCCCATGGTTATATGATCAAAATTTAAATGCTTAGCACCTGGTTCGTATTTATGATAGTTGCAGTATTCCGGGATCATTCAATCATCTTTTGGTACCCTCTGGCAAGCAAAATCAAAGGGAAACCAGGTTCACTTAACAACTGTGTTATGAACTTAACGACTGCAGTGATTCACATAAGAATTGTGGCAGGAAAGGTTGTAAAATGGGGCAAAACTCACTTAACAACAGAAATTTTGGGCTCAATTGTGGTCTCAAGAATTACTTGTGTGTCAACTCCGTTTATTATTTGTACTAATTTATTCTGGCCTGGCGTCATATTTGAAAATTTTTAAAACCCCTCCATAGCAATGTTTTTTTTCTGGCTGCTGTAAGGAGTGTAGCCAGTCAACAAAGAAGCAAAATAAACTAGTAGAAATGCTTTGTCTTCAAGACCATCCTTGCCATTCCCCAGCTTTCATTTCTCGTTTTTCCTAGGCAGATGGACAGAAATTACTGAGATGCACGTTTTTTGTTTTGTCAAAGGTTTTTTATTTTCTATAAAATTGATTTCCACATTTCATTTTTACATATAAATTTTACATATCATAATACAAATTCTTTTATCACAATATCTTACCCTCCCCCCTTATATCATTTTCATTTCTTTATATCTTTTAACTTCCCAGGTCTCTTTTGTACCATCCCCACTTTCCAAGTTTTGCAGCCCTTCTATCCCTCTTCTCAATAAACGTTGCTGTGTTCCCATGCTCAGATACTTCAGCGACACTTAGCATGCATATTTGCACCATTTCTCACCCCTTTGGGCAGGGCCAAGAGATTTTCTTCCTAAACTGAATAAAAAACTATTGACCCCACTAAGCCCTAGTCAGGCGGCAGCAGAATCCATCTGATCAATGCAGTGGATCACAGAGTATTTAAAGGCTGTGGAGAGGAGAGAGTCGTCAGTGATTTTACAAAGTGCTGGCAAGATAGCTGTTTTAAGTGGGTTTCCTGTGGGAGGGAATTTCAGAGAGAGTGGGTGTTGTAACTGGTGCCTATTTGTTAGCTGTCTATCAATCAATAACAGATGGACTCAGGTTTTCTATCCTTTTTCATGAGCGACTATATAAATCTGATGGATAAATAAATATCTATTATGCAGAAATTTTCTTTTACTTATTTTTGGTAGGTTTTTTATTTTTCAACAATATGAGGTAGATGAATTAACATAATTCATAGACACATGTAAAATATGAAGAATAAGTACTATCATCTAAATAAAAACTCAGGTACTCTGCATGTGAAAATAGAATATAATTCTTTTTTATCACATAGTAGGCGTACAACAAATTATAATCTATTGCTGCTAAGGTAAAGCCTAGCATCCAACCAGGTTTGATAAATTTGTGGCTCTTCCTTCTGAAATTTCATTATTTTAACTTTATCTGAGATTGTTTTCTAATGTGGTTTTACTAATCGGCAGCTCAGTTGTTCAATTTTTTTAAAGTTCTCCAGTGTTGCACAATTAGTGGCTGTTAAAACTAAATCGATAATCAATTCTTTATTTTTAAATTCATGTTTTGGTCCTGTAAATAAATGCGATTAGCGTAACTTTTGAAATAATTAAAAGTAGTTCACATACATTTTCATTAAATGCAAATGAACGCTGAAGAATACTATATGTCACTTGGAATAGACCCAAAGGTGCTTTATAAGTGGCAACTGGACTTTCTGGTTTTTCTTTTGAAGATGTTTCGCTTCTCATCCAAATAGCTTCTTCAGAGACAGTGGGACGGAGTGGGCGGCCAGCCATGAGTGGCTCATCTTTGCATCTCTCAGCTTGCCTGCAGCCTGTGTGGCACATTGGGATCACCTCCCTTCCCTTCCCCCCATGCCTCTGCCTCCATCTGCTACAGGTGCTGCCATGCAAAGATGAGCCTGCTATGGCCACCCACCCACTCCAGCCCATTGACTCTTGGCTTTCCCTCAGCCTGCGCAACATGTCTGGATCGTGAGCCTTCTCCCCCCCCCCCCATGCCTCTGCTTCCACCTGCTGTTTGGACAGGTAATAAACTCACCTGCGTTGCACAGGCTGCGCTGCCCCAGAATGTGCTGATCAAGGGGCCAGCAGGCTGCAGCTGCTGCTATACACCATTGGCCCTCACACACTTATCATCCCCTGTGTCCACATTTGGGTGGGGGGTGCCCAGCCGGGCTGATTGATCTGATATTGTGTTTCCCTGAAAATAAGCCCTAATGATTATTTTGGAGCAAAATAAATATAAGACCAAGTCTTATTTTCACGGAAACATGGTACCTGTACAGAAATCGGGGATTATGATGATAACACAGAGAGTTTGACTCACTTTTATATTAACACTGACACAATCATACGTCAGACCATATATCTGGCATAATTGCAGGAGTGTGGTGGGGCAGTGATTAGAAAGCAGTATTGCAGGCAAACTCTGCCAACAGTCAGGAGTTGGATCCTGACCAGCTCAAGGTTGACCCAGTCTTCCATCTTTCTGACGTTGGTAAAATGTGGATCCAGATTGTTGGGGGACAATATGCTGACTCTGTAAACTACTTAGAGAGGGCTGTAAAACATTATGAAGTGGTATATAAGTCTAAGCGCTATTGCTATTGCTCTTATGAAAATCTAAGTATTCTGGTTAAACTGGATTCTAGAATTGTTTCTGCTGCCTTTAAATTTTTGATTTCCTTGACCTCACCTCCTACAGAATTATTACAGCGAAAACAAGATTCTTCATAACTGTCTGCCTTCTTTCGAATCATTCTTGCTTCTTCCATCAAGAGCTTTTAGTTCAGTAACCTTCCCAAATCTTCTTTGGTGAGAATGAAAGAACTACACATGAGGGGGGGGACGGGGGGAATAACAAGAGACAGATATTTCCAGGATGGCACCGTTCACATTACTGTAAAGGGTGATTGTCTGACCATTAGTGTTTCTGCAACCAATTAGCAATGCTTCTGGATGCATACTGTGGTTGATTCACCTTCTTAATGTGAAAAAGTGACAAAGTAGGCTACAGCACTTTTCAGCTCTTTGGGCTTTCAAAGCCAAGACTGCAATTAAATGAAGGTTTATGCAAGTGGGAACAGCCAATCATGTTTTTATGTTAGAACCAGGGGTGGGTTCTAACTTACCTCGCTGCCAGTTCACTGCCTCCCACGCCACGTGGGTCCACCCTGTGGGTGCACTGCATGGGCGGCTGCATGCGCAGTAGAAACAAATCTGAAAAATCCCCCCCAAAAAAAGGCCAAAAACAAGATGGTGATGCATTCACAGTGCCAGAAACTCACCTTCTGCGCATGCACAGGAAAAAAAACCTCAATTTTTTTTTAAATCCCCCCCCAAAAAAAACAAAAAAAAGATAGCAGCGTCCACAGACCAGAACCGGCTCCGTGATGTCACTAGCAGCCTACTACCTACTTGGTAGAACCAGTCCGATAGGAACCCACCTCTGGTAGGAACCGACCTCTGGTTAGAACTCATAATTCTATTTCAGTTGCCAGTTATGACTATTACTGCATATAAATGGTGCAAAAATAGCAGGGAGCAACGATGGAAGGTGCCTATAACAAACTTGTCCTTCAAGACCTACTGGTTGAATTTGAACCTAAGCATCACAAAACATACTACATAGTTCAGTTCTGCAAAATATTCTTTTACCTATTCAACATGACTCTTGCGTCAATAAACCTTCCTAGAATTGAGCCGAGAACATATCACCATTCATGCTCCAAAACACAAACGATCATTCTCAAATTATTCTACTCTGGACACATTTTGCAAAGATCATGGGATAGATTCTGATGTTAGGAAAAGTGGGAGGAAAGAGCAGAAGAATACCACCAGCAGCAAAGTGGATGGATTCAATTAATAGTGGTGATGGATGCACTGTTGGAAGATCTGAAAGACTGTTAGGGAGGGATTGTCATGGGCAGAAATCTATCACTATCACTGTCACTAAGAGTCAATAATGACATGATAGCACATAATCAGCCAGTGCTTCAATTCATTGGACATTATGATTGTCTACAATGGGGAGTCTACACACACAGACACACACACACACACACACACACACACACACACACAGAGAGCAAGACTTCTGCACAGACTGGCACTCTTCACTAACACAAAAAAGCTCCACGCTCTAAACAATTATACGGATTAGTGGAGAAAAATGAAAGCTGGAAAAGGCAGAGGTTGCTTCCCATTATTTGCCTATTCAGTAGGAGGTACTAACCAATATTATTTGATGCAAGAATTTACAAAATGACACAAAACACTATAATATTTGAAAAACGTAATATGTTAAGAATGGGCCCACATATTAGTAGCTACAATGTCAGAAATGTCAATAATCGTATCTGTTTCTGTGGATAGACTATGCCCCAAAAGATGCTAATGAAGGTTTACAGATGCAAAACAATTGTGAAATAAATTTTACCTGATGTAGACATAGTAGAACCAAAAAAAACTGGATAACAAAAAAAGTGTGGATTACAAGATAGAGAAGGCAGCTAAAGTGGAAATATGAACCACAAGGCAAGAAAATGACCCTGATAAGGACTTTTTATTGGATACAAAAAAGAAGTTGATTAAAGCTTTGAAAATCAAAATGGAATTACAAATAATAACCCCCAAAATGACCCAGATCATTTTTATTGGATATATAAAAGAGGTTTGTTAAAGCCTTGAAGAAGCCTTTGGAATGAGAAAAAGAAAAACTGAAGTGGGACACAATCCTACAACATCAGAATGAATTAAATATCAAGCTTATTGTAAGTATAAGATATATAAACATTAAAATACAACATGTTCCTAGAAATGGTTCCTTTGGTAACTTTATAAGGATTTTTTTGCTGACATCAGGACTGAACAGTTGATGATTTATCAATTTTCAAATAGATATAGTATGGGTTATAAGAAGAAGCAATATGTTTGCAACTTTATACGGGATGAAAAATTATCAAATTTATGTTTAAATTGTGGTGAATATCAGAAGTCACTTCTGTATATATTTCTTTTCTTTTTCTTTCTTTTTTCTTTCTTTGCACTTTTTATTCTTTCTCTCTTTTTCTCCGAGTCTAGTTTGCATTTGTTTTCACTATCGTAATACAAAATCATATCACAAAATGCATTTCTGCTATTGTTATAAACCAGATTAGGATTGGGAAATTAAAACAAAACAAAAGAAATCCCAGAAAAAGGCAATGGCATTAAATTATTCTCATGTTATTTTCAAATGGAAATACCATAAGGCAGGTCTGGAAAGTTACCAGGAGTCAAGCTCAACTGGCAAAATCTCATTTGCCATCTTCAGGTGCTTCCAGTCTGCTGTTCTAAGTTAGCTGCTCTGTGATGTGTGTTCCTT
>JANHFT010000636.1:309-17058 GCA_032467955.1 Pseudoxenodon macrops | reverse complement strand
AGGGGGGAGGGAGGGAGGGGGGAAGGGAAGGGGAGAAGCAGGGCCAGTGAGTGATGGGACAGGGAGCCGCAGGAGAGGGCCCAAAGAGCCACTTGTGGCTCCGGAGCCATGGGTTGCTGACCCCCGGTTTAATGGGTTCTGTGTACAATACCCAAGTTTTAACTGAGTAAACCAGTCGTTAATACAACCGTGCAAACATTTGTCCTGCAAATACAATCTTTTGAGTAGCAAACTAGCTAATTACATATCAGCTGGTGATTTGTGAGCATAAATGTGCTGCAGAAGATCTGTATCATATTGTCTAGTGTTTCTTCCTTTGGATGAAAGCTGGGCCAGATAATTTGATTAAAAAGTATACACCTATGTTATATCCACCCTTTTTTATCTATTTGCTTAATTGCATCTTCAAGGAAGCATTTAAACTGTGAAAATAATACGGAGGAAGTGTTTTGTCCTTGTTTAATATGCATGGAAGTATCCAGGGCATAAAGTCAGTCTCACAAGTCATCGCTGTTATAAACTTCCAAGCATTCAAATGTCAAGTAAACAATGTGCATCTTGAAAAAAGGGTATTTGTATTATCAATTAATAACCATAGAATATAAAACTCAACACATCACTGGGTATGGGGAGCAAACTGGTGCAGTTGGTTTCATGCTGACATTTTCCCCTCCCTCAAAAAAAAAAAAAAACCCCCAAAAAACAGACTTACTTAATTTCAGGTTGAAAAGTGCTTATGAGTGAAGAGACATTGAAATGGTTGAAAATATTTGTCAAACTGAAAAAAATAAAATATTCAACCTTGGAATGCAAAATAAATGCAAACTGAAAAAATAATAATCCTGAAACAGTTATATGATTATTGGAAGTCAAATTAATCATTTCAGTTCCACCTCCATTTACTCATCTGACCTAATATGAGTGGAGACTTTCTTTCTGTCTTACACACTCACAAGGGCTGATGGGGAAAACAAGTCCTGCTTTTGAATAATGGCACAAATATAACTGGTTATTCAACATATAAAATTATGTGTTAACCTTTGTCCTTAATTATAGGTTACCCAAGCATACTGAGGCCCTGATAGGAATATGATAATTTTGGAGTTAGGAGACAGCCTGTCTTCTCGCTTCAGTTCAGTTTCTAATTAAAAGGATTGCATGCAGCATATTCAAGTTGATGCACACTCTGATAAATATATGCCCGGTGGATTCTAACTAGCTATGTTTCTAATGAGCAAGGTTCCATGGCTAATAATAAATTCTGATCTTTGTTTTCCCAAACCTGCAAAGCTGAATAAGCATATATAACCATTTATCTCCTTCAGTGTAACAAAAGTCTGCTTTTGAGCCATATTGTTCAACGTAGCATTTGCTTTCAGAATACAGTCAGGCTCCCTCAGATAAAGCTTCAAAGCAGAATTTCAGGGAAGAGTCCCCAAGGAACATACCAATTATTTCTTACCAGTCCCTGACAAAGAAGGGTTACAGATAATTGCTTCTCATAATAGACTTCTGAATTGTGTACGTCTTTCTGATATTCGGAGACGCCATTTTCTTTGCCTTGCAAAGCAGGCTGTATTTTTCACTCTATAGATTGCATAACGTGGAGCAGAAATACTTCTCTTGCACACTAGGTTTCTTCTTTCTGGCTGCTAAGTAGAAATTGCTGTCACTACAGACTACTTCTGCAAACTTGTTGGATGGAATGCCAATATGGGGTATCCCAAATACCGTATGCATTTAGCAACTGAGCGTGAACCTTGAGTTTCTGGCAAAAAACAACAACAACAGGCTTTGAAGAAAGCTCATAATATATATATTTTTTAATTGGCAGGAAACAACAAACCAGCCACTAAGAATACTATTAAAAACATAGGAAACACTGTTAAAAGCATCAGTAACAGAGACTACACCCAGCCAATTTAAACCTGATTCAGCTCCCAACCTTGCTTACTCACCAAAGGCTGACCAGATTTTTAAAAAAAACACAGACACACAAAAACTGGATTTTCTTGCCATTGAGTGGATAACAGGGAGGGGAACCTGTTTGATCTCCATCATAGGGAATTGTAAAGCTTGTATCAACCACTGAAAAGGCTAGTTTTCAAGTGTGGGTGTTTGGCCTACCCCCCAGAGGCTTCACATCATAAACTCTGAATGGGATCACACTTCCCTGTTCAGGAAAGGTGTGCAATTTGAGATTTTTCCTTTTGCTTGAAGAGCAAATGGCAAATATGGGCAGAAAGGCTTCATCCTCTGAACCAGTTATTCCTGTTTCTGGACCATGAGGATCCCCGGATAGCTGTTCATACCTCGGTCATCATGCATGGACTATTGGACTGTAGTAGTGGACTATTGCAGCATATTCTTCATGGTACTCTTATTGAGGTCTACTTGAAAGTTGCAGCCAATCTAATATACAGCAGTACAGGCAATTATGGTAATGCTGTGGTTTGCTCATGATACATTTCTGCTTTGTGTACTACTGATTGTCTATAAAAGTGAAAACCCACATTGGACCCGTAAATAAATTCTTGACAAATTATTTCCAATCTATCAGTCAGAATCATTATAAACAATTTGTAGTCATTATTTAAATTTTGTTTCTTTAGATATTCATCTATCTTCTCCACTTGTTTTATACAAGTTAGAATAATATTGATTAATTACTTTTTGCATAGCCATACTATCCATTAGTACAATATCTCCCTCTTGCTGTGTCAATATACTTTTATTTTCATTTTCCTTTCTTAATTTATATGCCAACCATTTCTCTGGTTTGTTTAGCAAACTCAATGTTTTATTCCTTTACAAAGTTCTTCCATTTTTATAATTGTTAACATTGATAACTATCAATGTAAAAGCTTCAGTTGTGGAGAAATACTTATTTTCTCTGGAAATTTCTTTAATTTTTCTTTACCTCAGTCAAAATAGCTTGTGTTTTCTCTTGCCTGTTCTTTTTTGAGTTCACCATTATGTTATTCAAAATAACTTCTGATAAAATATTTTCTTGCATCTCAACTCATTCTTAAATCAGTACTTTGTTTACATTATTTTCAAAAAATACTTTCAAATTCTTTCTGCAATTTTTTGTTTGGTCTCCTGTAAAAGAACTGGATTTCCTTTTCCAAACAAAACTTCTATGATCACGAGACCTGAAAAAGTAAAAGTAATATACCTACCTTAGAAAACTTGGTATATAAAATTCTTTGAAATCCGTATCATATTTATTGTTGAAAGGTATCTATGTCTTTTAGAAAAGAAAGTATGCTCTCTTGAATTGCCATTTTTCTGTCTTCATACATTCACTAGCCCTAAATTGTCCATCAAATAAAAGAAATAGTTTAGTAACTTGCCTTAAAATGACTTTAATATTTTTCTTAGAAGTTGTATTCAGTTGTGGGGAGATCACTCCATTCCAATCCCCTGTCAGGCTCCAATTTCCATAAGAGAAATCTGTTAGTGTTCCCATAAATCCTATATAGAGCGGTATTTTTTCTTGGGGCATAGATTCCCAGTATCAAGTCTTCTAGTCCCCCATGCAAATTAACATCCACTCCAATAAATCTACCATGGTCATCAGTCAATTAAAGTTCTGGTTTTACTTTGGTATTAATATAGAAAAAAACTCCATTTCTTTTTTTTTTTCTTTTGTTCTTGATGAAATAAATTTTATAAATGAAATAGTTCCACCCTTTTTCAAATACAGCATGTGTTAGTTTCAGGCAAATCATATTTTGTTTAATGTTTTCAAATCATGACTTTTTTCTCTTTTGAGGATCATGTAGTCCACCTACATTCAATGTTAAACATTTGTAATCCACAAACAAGCCAAAAATTCAGCATCGGTATTTGATCAAAATTTGGATGCTTGACAGCTAGCTCATATTTTATGAGGGTCAGGGGATCACCTTTTGGGACCTTCTAACAAGCAAAGTCAATGGGGAAACCAGATTAACTTAAAATTTGTTTTACTAACTTAACAATTTCAGTGATTCACTTAACAACATTGGCAAGAAAGGTTGTAAAATGGGACAAAACTCACTCAGCAACTGTCTTGCTTAGCAACATACGTTTTGGGCTCAGGTGTGGTCGTAAATCAAGGACTACCTGTAGTGAAAACAAACCCTTAGAACATTGCTAATAGGCATTTTGTTCTTTAGCTTTCCCTGTTCACCCATTATATTGTAATTGGGTTTCATAGGAGCATCTCACTAGACCAGATTGTGGATACTTCAAGTTCCCTCACACTTGGTACAGAAACTGTTGGCAATAAATCAGTAAGTTGGATTGTTGTTGTTGTTTTTCTGAAAAGGGAGGCGTTGCCACCTTGTGGAAATAGATTATATTACAGTAACATACACTCAGCTCAGCAATATTATTTGTTTTATAATGTGGTTCATAATGGAGTACTGGAGGTATAGTTCTGTTTAATTCTTTAAATGGATATTTCCAATTTTCGATTCCAGGGAGGAAGGAACAGTGTAGTGATTACATTTGATGATGTCATAATAGTGAACGTATTTCCGTTCTGTTGATTGATTAGCATTAAAACTGCAAAAACTTTAATTTAGTAAAGTTGTTCGTTTTCTTTTGTTAACACTTCTAACAAAGCTTTTAGTAAAAAATAATATTTAACCATATGATAATAGCTGGCTGACCAAATTGTCAGGACTGTCCAAACTATCAATTATTATAAAACACCCAACATGCTCTCTTAGGATTGCAAAGTATATCCCGTGTCCAAAACTGAGAACGTCTATCCAAATTATACACAATTACCAATATGCCTGATAATGATGGAAATCTGATGGAAAGATCAATAAAAAAGTGAGTGTTAAATCTGATGGAAAGCAAATAATAAAAACCTCATTTTCATTATTATTAAAGTAATAATAAAATGAGGTTGAGATAATAAAAATGAGGTTTTTATTATGTAGGTTTTTGTTATCGAAGTTTGTTTCTTCAGCTTTAACACTTTTTTCCCCACTAATCTTTCATTTATACATTTTTAAATATCTGGAAAGGTGATCCAGATTTTGGGGGAACGGGATTAAAAATTGAAATGCGCATCAATGTTCTTCTTAGTGGCCAGTGGGTCTCACCTGGCTGCTCTCCTGCAAATCCCATTTTTTACCATGCTTTCCTGATGTTGACTTGACTTGAATCAAAGCAAGAAAGGCCTGGGATTTTTAGAAAATTGAATTTGTTGTGTGTTTGGTGTGATTTTCACATTGTACCAAATTGTACCAGTTTGGTCTAGTCGTTAAAACACCAGACTAGAAAGCAAGAGATTATGAGTTCTAGTACTTCCTTAGGCTTAGCCATGAAAGCCAGTGGGTGACTTGAGCCAGTTACTCTCAGCCCAACTCACCTCAATAACAGGGTTATTGTTGTAGGAAAAAGAGGAGGAGGAAGAAATCTTAGATACATTCACTACCTTGAGAAATTTATAAGTCAGAATATAAATAAATAAATAAATAAATAAATAAGAAAGAAAGAAAGAAAGAAAGAAAGAAAGAAGAAATCTTAGATATATTCGCCACCTTGACAGATTTATAAAAACAAAAGCAAAATATAAATAAAAAATAAAATAATCCCTTCTTTTGAGTGGGACATGACAGATTTATGTAAGTGAGACTTTCACTATGATAAAGGGAGCTAACTGTTTGTGAGATGGAAAGGTTGAGCCAAAATACTCCTGATTGTATAATGAGCCACAGCACTGGTCCCAATTACCGGTACCTTTTCAATTGAATGATGAGGATGATTGCTTTTTTTAACTGGTAAGCCATATGTTGCAAGACTTTGTTTATGAAAGTGTTAAACTACAATTGTGTAATTGTGTTAGCTGATAAAATGTTAGCATCACAAAATCGTGCTATTTGACATTTCATCTGATTGGATGGATCATTCAAGAGTACGAAGATGTACTCCGAAGCCTCTGAGGGATCAGAGCAAAGGCCAATTTAGTCCAACATCCCTTTCATATGATATATATCCAAACACTCTAGTTATGAGGGGCCCAGAAGAACAAAAAGGCTGCAACCACCTTTGATCTCTGTCGTTATTTTGATAGCTGAGTGCCACTTAATCGGGAATAAAATTTGATCTCAATTAGCAGTGACCCAAGTTGTCACTGTGAGGTGGGTCTTTGCTGCCTCCTTCCTCTGCTTTGCACATTCCTTCTCCTTTTCATCATGGCACCATGGGATTGGGAAAGGAAATTGCTTCTCTTATCCATTAGTGCATACATGGAATGCATTTAATGATATACTCTGAAAAAAGAACTCTGAGCAAGACTTTTCGCCTTGGTGGGAGCTCCGGAAAGCCACTCCAGCCACTTTTTTACAGTCACATTACTTCCTTTAGGAAAGCAATCCAGGTACTTTTTCAGAACATCTGTCCATCCATTTTGGTACTTTGCTCAGAGGAGATTGCAAAATGAGTAGTCAGTGAATAGGATTTGCAGCGTTCTCTGACTGAGACGTAGGGATAGGTGATTGGCAGCTTTGGAAGCACAAATAGATAAAACTAAATGGTCAATCATAGCAATAGCTAATAGCTAACTTTGCGAATTCTTCATTATATGTGTGAAACTCTCCTGGCTGGAGAGATTCACCAACTGCTTTCCTCATTCACCTCATTTTCTGTGGTCCCATTCTTCTTTTGCCCTCAATCGTTCCCAGCATTAGGCTCTTCTCCAGTGAGTCCTTCCTTCTCATTAGGTGGCCAAAGTATTTGAGTTTCATCTTCAGGATCTGGCCTTCTCAGGGTTGATCTCCTCTAGGAATGACCGGTTTCCAGTCCAAGGGACTCGCAGGAGTCTTCTTCAGCACCATAGTTCAAAGGCCTCAATTCTATGTGGTGGTATACAGCTCTCTTAACGGTAGGTGTGGGAGAATGTGTAGTCTACAATTCTTCTGTATCTGTATTCACCTGAGGAAAAGGTCTCTCTTTCTGCCATACTGGAAGATAATCTTGTTCCCAATAAACAAGTGTGCATTTAGTCAACATGGAATTAGGAGAGTTTTGTCAATCTTTGCTCCCGTCATGAGTTGCAAGTATCTTTGTATATTTACAGAAAATCACACAAAGCATTCTATTAAAAAAAAAACCAATGCCAAAGAGGAATATACACATAGTGTTGATAATTATTCATGGAAACAATTTTCTCTGCAGACAAATCAGCTTTTTTACAAAAAAACAGTTTTTGTTGCTCTCCTGCTGTTAAACCTATCTGCATTCTCACCACTCATTTATATATTTATAAGAGATAATAATAGGGATCCATCAACTTCTATTCTTTAAGTTAACTGTTCTCAGTCTAAATCATTTAGTGTCGTCCAAGTTCAACACTATTGTGTTCTACTATATAATTTACTATACTTTGAGTGAACATTTGCTAAATATTATTGTAGCTAGCTATTATAACTTTCTTAATTTCTAGAGAACATTGTGCTATTGTTATGAAGTTCATGGACAAATTATATGTTCTCATTCTTATCCATACTTCTGGGATCTAGAGTTTGCATAAACAGAACAAAAGATAGCAACTATACAACTTCTCATCTTGATGGGAAGCTCCAACCATAAGTCATATTTATTGTTAAAAGTTTGAGTCTTGTATTATGGTGCCAAAGATTATTTGGATTAAATGCAAATATATAACAGAAATATATTTCTAAAGTAAACATAACCACATACAAAAATAATAATAATTGGGAAAAATGAGGGGCTTCCAAGGAAGAAATGGCGATGATCACTCGGGCAGAATTAAGAGCTGCTGAGAATGAAAACTAGTTCTTCATATTTGTTCTCCAGATAAGGAGAAGACCTGAGATTGCCCTCAAGTGCTCTAGAAAGTTACTCCTTTTGAGGAGACAGCAGTCTTTGGTGGGTTTAGAGCAGTGGTGAAATTCAATTTTTTTTACTACCGGTTCTGTGGGCATGGCTTGGTGGGTGTCATGTGGCTTGGTGAGCATAGCAGGGGAAGGATACTGCAAAATCTCCTTTCCCACCCCACTCTGGGGCCAGCCAGAGGTGGTATTTGCCAGTTCTCCGAACTACTCAAAATTCCTGCTACCGGTTCTCCAGAACCTGCTGAATTTCACTCCTGGTTTAGAGCTCTGGGAAATGAGGAAATAGCCATCTTGCTCAAAATACTGCCAGTGCCTTTAAAAGGACATTGCTTTTTCCTTTTCTAATCATTTTTTGAAATGGCTTGTTAATTGTTTTTCAGCTATTAAGAAGTTTTGATTTGATAAACTGGAACACTGTGGGTATTCTTCAGTCCTCAGCAAAACAAAATTTAAGTATAAGGTTAGAATGTAAAACATTTCTTTTTAAATAAACAGCAAAAGGGTGAAAGAAAGAATCCTTCCCATGGGAAAATGCTTTTGTTTTGAATTCTTTAAAAAAAAAAATCATGATAGGATGGGACTTTGAAGGTTTGACACTAGACAGAACTAGAAGGAACTAAAGATTAAAATAAAAGAAGACTTATACTTACAAATACAGAATGAAGCAAAATACTTTAACATTGGACATATTGAAAAGTATTTTTGAATAATGGACTCAGAATTTTTAGGAATGTATATAAATATATGCAAATGTTGGAAAAAGAATTAAAATTATTTTATCAAGTAAATAAAAAAGAGGATACTTCAATACAGGAAGAAAATCTTACATCTTGATATACCTTTGTTCTCCTTTTCTTCCAGAGTTCTGACTCATATCTCCTAAAGACAAAAGCCTTCTTCTTCCTGAATATGGAAAGGTTGGGGGAAATCACTGCTTCTCTATGTAAGCAGCACAGGTCACACTCAAGGTCGTGGGAAATAGCTGATAGTCTGGAAAACTGTGAAGGTAAGCTGGTTCCACAATACCACTTTCAACTGTACCACTTTCTTCAGCCATTTTGCCTCCATGCTTTGGTATCACAATTTAAGGGTACTGGTGGAATACAAATAGGCAACTGGAGGCCATATGGGACCTATGATTTGCTAATCCTTGCCATGCAGCCATCAAAATAGCAAAGGTTGCAATAAAAAACTTTAGTATCCTGGTGCCTTGTTTTGTGCTTTGCATGTTGGCATTTCAGAAAACAGCTCCAAAAGAGAACTTAAAATCATTTGGTTAACAAGATTGAAATCAACAGAAGGGAGGAGGGGGAAGAAAAACTCTAAATAAAAAGCAGTACGTTGGAAAAATGTTATAAATAATACTTATGTGGGATCCTTAGAGCTCTCTGAACTTGACTGTTTTCTTACAGGTATTTCATTACCCAACTAGGTAATATCATCAGTGCTAGAAGGGGGACAGGTTTGCTTTCTGTTTATATGTTAGTGCCTTGTGCTGTCAGTATTGATGGGAGTGTTCCTTGGTTTAACAACTATGGCATAAAAGTTAAATTTGGGCACAACTTACTGAATAACTGCCTTACTTAGCAATGGAAATTCTGGTCCCAATTGTAGTCGTAAGTCAAGGACATAGCATAACATGTCCTTGACTTAGGACATAGCATCATATAGTATTTTACTGACTCAGTTTCTGAGTCATATTTCACAAATAAATTGTGCCTAACCAAATGTTATGAATTATAAGATTTTCAAATTCATTTAATTTTCTCAATAATCCCCCTTGTTTCCGTAATTCTTTTTTTTAATTGTGCTGCTTATTAGGAAGTATCAAAATCAATTTAATACATAAGAACACCCAGGCAGTATGGTTTTAAAAAGATGCAATTACAGTACTGCAAAATATTGTGAGCTTCTACCTTCTTCACAGCATGCTAGTTTGGTGGAAGGCAGTTAATAGAGTTGTAGAGTGGCCGTAAGAGATCAGTTGCACAAACCCTGGAATCTGGATGAACTGACTGCATATGCTGATTTATTGGTAGAATTCACTTGCAGATAGAAAGTTTAATGTAGGTTTAGATCACACATGCACAGTCGCATGTGTGCCAAACTATAGTGCTATCTAAAGAATGCCATGCATACAGTGATATTGTCACCCAAGTGACACCATTGCTATATGTACTTGCATCCCAACATTTGACACAAATAAGTTAAGTCATGGCCATTTGCCTATTCTCTGTGGATCCATGCAGACTTCTGTCTCCAGCACTTTCAGGTCTATTATAAACACAGGAGAATCTACATTGAACATACTGGCTAGGAATTTAGGGAGTTTACACTTCTGGGGGGTGCTGGAACGGGAAAGGCAGCTCTAGGGCCTCATAGAAGGCTGATGTTTCTGACAACATTGAGGATCAAAACAGTGGTGGTGAAGCCCCAAATGCCTGCAATACGTTCTTTGTCAAGGCTCGTCAAATTAAAATCTGATTATGAAAGCATTTGTTTAAAATATGCAGTACAAGTTGGGTTTGTACTGTCAAACAAATCACTGGATTTGCTAAAAGCATTGTAGGAATTTGAAAAAAACAAACAGCCCTTATCATATGTATCATTAAAAAAAAAAAAAAGACTGATTTGCCCAAATGAGAAACTCTTTACATTATGTCAAAAAAGAAATCCAAGTTAAAGTTATGCATAAAAAGAGTAAAGTCTTTTTCAAGTCAAGCTTGACTTCTGGTGACTTTGTCAACACGGCCATGCAGTTTTCTTAACAACAGCACTGGCTTGCCACTGCTTTCTTTGAGGATGTGTTTCAACTTTCAACTAGCCTACCAGCACTCTGGTATTTCCTAAAGATTTCCCATTCAAACACTAGCCAGGCACACTTAGGTTCCAGGCCCAGAAAAGGTACTTGTGGTTACTGAGATTATGCCTTAAGTGGGGGAAAAACCACCTTAACACAAAATTCAGTTTTTCATTCTGTGCAAAGTCCTTTGACATTCAGGATTGTTACATGGGGCAGATATTCAGTTGTTGTTTGGCAGTAAATGTAGCAGAGAATTACTGAACCATCAAAGAGGTAGGCAGGAAAACAGTTTTTGTAACCTGGCAACAATGCAAGGTTTCTGCTAGATAAGAGAAAAAAAGATAATTGGGGAGACATTTTTGGAAACAAAATTGGCCGTTGACTATAACTAAAGAAAAAAACTCCCTAGGAGGGCTACAATCATTAAAAGAATGAAAGAATGTTTGCAATCAAGTTTTTCGAAAGTTAAATGCAGATACAGTTTTTTTTAAGTGTTACAGACGGATGGTACTTTCTCTGCTCCAAAACAGATGTTTCAGAAAGCTTTTACAAACACCCACCCGCCCACACATTGTATACTTGGAGTTAGGAGAAGGAAAATCACACACACTAGACCCATCCCATATGTTGACATTGGATATTAGTATAAACAGGTCTGGTGCCATACAATCACTGTTATGTTTTAAATCAATGTAGCAGTATAGTGTGCCTCTAGGATTGAAAGTTAAAAACAGTTTTACAACAGCATATACATTTGATTTTAGGGCGTGTCAGAATTATCAATATATCATTGGCCTGGGTGATGTGAAGATGATAGAAGCTGCATTCCCACATATGCTTAACTTGGATTCTGAATTAACCAATTTTCTGGATTCAAACAATATATCAAAGCATAAGCTAGCCAAACATTGGGTTGGTACAACACAGTAAGTATTTTTTTTTTTAAACTAACTGAAGTTAACAGTGACAAAGCTTATGACTGTTGTCTGCAGACCAGGCTTATGACTGTTGACTGTTGAATTTTAAAACAAAATATTGTGAAAAATGTGTCACTGGCAGATAGGTTGATCCACATTTTTATGGTATTTGGTAAAAGGGGCTGCTTAATGGGGATGGGCTTATACATGAGTATATAAGGGAAATATGGGCACTTATTACAAAGTTTACTTTGTGGGAATGCACATCCATGGCTAAGCCAAATCCAATTTTTGTGGTGCATTTTGACACCTAGAATTCTTGTCTTATCCACAAGTAAATAGGTTATATTAGGCAAACATATATTATAGGTGTAATTTATCTGATGTGCATGTTTTTGAATGCAACTGAACTGTCGGGGATCCTGTTATACATTGCTTTGATTTTGTGTTTAAAAACAGTATTCTTTCTCACTTAAAATTTCATAATAAATATTGAAGAGGATTTAAATAATATAAAACATTGCATCTTTTTATTTGTCCCCTCAGGGTTGAAGATAATTTTGTAACAAAGTAGAGTTGAAATGCTATTATTTTTATTGATCGTGTTACTGTCCTAACTTTGCTCTGTTCATATGGCTAAGATGCAAAGCTGACAACACTAGAAATTTGTATTTCTTGCTTGTGCTGTTTGTTTTACTCTTTGCCAGAAAGACTCCACCATTGAAAACTTGTTTAAAACTAAGTCAATACAACTTTTGAAAGTCTAAATTATTATGGCTGGGCATGCTCTGAACATAACACAGAAACAGCACTTTTAATGAAATCACCCGTGTTTTTTCTTTTTCTTTTCAGATTTCCATACGGGTCTGGGGGAAAAAGAGGTGACTGCTTTACGGCAATGACTCATTAAAATGACTCATTAAAATATTAGCATCTTTTTCAGCACTGGCACTCATAGAAAGTTCAAAGTACATTCTCCAAGTCAGTTTGGAAACATGCCTCCCCCTGATAAATATATATAATAACTTTTCTTTTTAAAATAAGTAGTTTCTATGTATCATGTAATGCATGTGTAAATTTTATTGGGGAAAAATAGCAATTATTTTTCCTTTTCCATTACATACTGTGTACCAATATTTCTTACCTGTAACCTTTACACAGTAGAATGTAAACACTTTAGGGGTAGCTCAACATTGCTTTCATAATTAATGAGAAAGAACGTTAATTTATGTTGAAAGGATATTATTTCCTGGATATATGAATAAAGAGAAACTGCTCTCCAGTTTATAAATAACGTCTTACACAAAAAGCAAAGTAGTTGACCATTTTTTTAAAAATCCAAAATTCCTATTCAGGTGATTGTTTTCATCACTCTGTAATTTATGAAATTTATGGAATTATTTCTAATAAAGACTTTCAACTCTGTTTTTGGAAATTGTACTATTTTTGGTTATTGGTGTTATTATGAATAGACAACAAAAAATTTCTTCTGACTTCTGATATACACATTTCTTCCTATTTTATATAAACTGTAATCAACTGTAGATCCATCAGACTGCATGGATATATAACAAATTAACAATGCAATCAATTTTGCTTTTAAAATCTAGTAACAACTTTTCCCACTCATACCAAGTATCCCCAAGTAGTCCCAAATACACAAGGTTTTTTCATTTTTTTACTCATACATACTCTCGGCTTACAGGCATCATAATTGTACTCTGTCCAATTCCTTACAACCAGCTCAGGAATTGCCAGTAATGGAAAAATTCTATCAATTCCCGCACCAATTCAAAGTAATTTCTATCATTTTTCCAATTAACCAGTATATAACTCTACCTTCTGTTTATAAACTGAATTGCAATGTGACTTTAATAAAACTCAGCCATTCTTCACTTTGTGCCAGGAAGAAGATAAAGTTAAATTACAGTGTTTTATTCCTTTTTATAACAAATATTTAACCCCGAGGCAAGATTTATAAGAGGCTGGAAATAAGGATACATTGCGTTTAAGTAAACCATCACTTTCTTTCCCTAAATTATTCTCAAAAGTTTAATAGTTCTGAAGCATTGTTTGAACATAGTTCAACAGAAGTGGGATTAAAAGCATTTATTCCAGCCATATATCATCCAGCAGTATATTTCCTCACAAGACTTTTATTAACTCACAAGTCCTTTAAAAACAACAGTTAAAACGATATTATCTTCTATTTCGTTCTCACTTACTGATGTCTTCTAGTTTCACTAACTGGATATTAGTGATACATTATCCATTATTTTTTTTAATCTCTTTTAATTGCGGCACAATGCAAGTCAGCTCCCTCTGCTACAGTTTCCTGGGCGACCTTTGATCAGATACTCTTCAGAATGTTGTTGTAAAAGTAAAAGGTAGATAGCAATGCTCACAAAGCATGCAGGATAAAAGTATAACATTTCAAAAGGATTTCTTTGGGTGTTGGTATTTATATGGGTATAATATAGGTAAATTACATCTGTTTACCTATCTCTTTATTTTAAAAAAAAGAGATGCTGCAGTTGCTACTCCAAAGGTCTTATAGTGTAAAAAGACATGGAAGAGAAAGAGAAAATGTGCCAAAACAAGAAATACATGGTTGTTTCAGTTATTAGCCTTTTAGCTTTGTACACTGAATTATAGCACCCACATAATAATCTAACACTTTCTAAGGCAGGGGTCCCCAACCCCAAGGCCATGGACCAACACTGGGCTGTGTCATGCTAGAAACCAGCAGTGCAAACAAGCAAATCCCATCCACAGAATGCAAGCAGCGTGCAAAACCACGGCCCCTCTGGTCTGCAGAAAAACCTTTCTCCACAGAACCGGTCCCTGGTGTCCAGGGGTGGATTCTAACTTACCTTGCCGGCGGTTCGCTGCCTCCCGTGCTGCGTGGGTGAGCCTTGCGTGCGCGCATGCGCAGTAAAAAAAAAGGCCCGAAAAATTCCAAAAAAAGAAGGCCGAAAACAAGATGGCGACGCATACGTAGTGCCGGAAACTCTGCTTCTGTGCATGTGCAGAAGAAAAAAATCTGGGAAAATAAAAAAAAAAAGATGGCGGCCCCCACGGAGCAGCAGAACCGGCTCCGTGATGTCACCAGAGGCCTACTACCTACTCGGTAGAACCGGTCCAAACCGGTAGGAACCCACCTCTGCTGGTGTCCAAGTGTTTGGGGGGCATTGTTCTAAGGAACAGTGATTTTGGAGGAGGCGTATAATAGGGGAAAAAGGGGAGTTTTCCCCCCCCCAATTACAGCCATAAAGGAAAATTAGCAAAACCATTTATGGGAGCAGAAGAATCGATAAAGCAATTGGAGCTGGAGAGGAAAATTATGTGTCAACAGTGAGGTCTCTGGGCCATGGGGGGAGGAGGTATCAGAGCCCCAGCAGCCCTATAGCAATCCTTCCTTGGTTTGGGTAAAGATAAAGGGATCCAAAATGGTGGCCATTTAGGTTTGGGAAAAGTGCTAAGTATGAAGTCTTAGAATGGCCTTGAAAGAGAGGGATACAGTGACATGACTACTAACTGACTTCTTTGGAGATCATGTGCTAAGAACGCAATCAACTTTTTGCAAGTTAGCTCGTCTCCCTAGGCACAGGACAGGAAGACTATGTAATGCTACCAGTCAAAGTACATTTATTTATTTTATTTTAATTCTGCCTTTATTAATTTACAAGTAACTCAAAACTGCAAACCTACTTCTAGATACTTACTCCTCCTTTCTTCTATTTTGCCCAAAGCAAGCCTGTGAGGTGGTTGGAGAGAGTGACTGGCTCAAAGTCACCCAACTGGCATTCATGCCTAAGGTGGGTCTAGAACTCTCCTGGTTTCTAGGCCAGCACTTTAACCTTAATGAATGGAAGATCTATAGCCTTGATGGCGAACCTATGGCACGTGGTACGCAGGTGGCACACAGAGCCCTCCTGCAGGCATGTGAGCCATCACCCAGCTCAGCTCCACCGTACATGCGCACATGTCTCCCAATGGCCAGCTGCTTTTTGTGCATCTGCCAGGCATGCGTAGGGCACATGCGGGTGACACGCATGCATGCGGGAAAGTGGGGATTGCATGTCCATGTGCAGGGGCAAGGGGAGCGCGGGGGGATGCACTGCCTCGCAGCCCATTTTTGGTCCCAGAAGGCTGCAGGGAGGCCTTCTAGGCCCAAAACAGGGCGCAGGGGGCTGTCACCCGTGCATGCACGAGGGAGTGGGCGTCACAGGGTGGGGGTCACACGCACATGCATGGGGGACAGGATTGTGCAGGGGGTCATGCACGTATGCACGGGGGCGCACAGGTGATGTCGCACACGCATTGCATTATGGGTGCCAGGATGTGTGCGTGTACGTGCTTTTGGCACACAACAAGAAAAAGGTTAGCCATCACTGATCTATAGTATCTCACAGTGTAACTGATCAGACTTTCTGGGAAATGTCAACAGCACTCACATATTATTATACTCACCCACGTCTGAGGTCCAACCGGGATGGTTCAGTTTACCTACTGGCAAAATAAAGATTTGATGACTAGAGTACATATGTTAAACTTTTGAAAATTTGAGGGGAAAAACCTAGACATGGAGATTACTTTATAAATGTAAGAACAGACTTCAAAGGAACAGAGGAAGGGAAATAGGAAGGGATGGGGAAGAAAAATGGGAATGAGAGTTGGAGAAAGGATAAGTGATACCAAAATACTAATTAATGCACACTTTTTAGGCTGATCAAAAATACCTAATCATGTATATAAAGATGTACTGACAGACTTTTACACATTAATAGTTAGATCTTTTCTCTCTGACCAAAAGCTGGTCTTTCTTAAGAAACTGGTGAGAATGAAGACTTATTAGTTGGCTCTAGAAACAAAGCCGGATTCAATTCAACCTGTAATTGCACGATTGCTACTAATAAACATCTGAATAACGGCTGGGTTCTTACAGTAACTATGGTTTATGGGAGGAAGCCCATTTTCTGAATCCAAATGACATACGAACTGTACCAGCGATGGCGAACCTATGGCACGCAAGCCACAGGTGGCACGTGGAGCCATTTCTAAGGGCACGTGAGGCGCTGCCCTGTAAAAAAAACCACCCAACGGGCAAACCGGAAGTGACTTCCGGTTTGCCCGTAGGGGCGTTTTTCATCCTCCGGAAGCTTCA
>JANHFT010000634.1:210418-226293 GCA_032467955.1 Pseudoxenodon macrops | reverse complement strand
TGCACCAAAGACAAATTCCTTGTGTGTCCAATCACACTTGGCCAATAAAGAATTCTATTCTATTCTATTCTATTGCTGCTTTAATACAAGGCTCTAATCAGAGAGAAAAACCAACGGTTGTCAGAGAAATTGAAGATAGAGGATTTTTTTAAATTTCTCTTTTAATACAAATTGACTTGATTCACAACTCAAGTGCTCAATAGATCACAAGTCATTTTTGGTTTTCACACTTCTTGAAATATTGAGATGAAATGTCTTGAAGCTCTTGGGGGCAACTTTAATCCTCCCACTCACCTTTCCTAAAAGTGGTACTTGAAATCATTCCCAACTTCAAGAGGAATTGCCCATACTAGTGGTGGTCCTTCAATAAGTCAACTACTTTATTTGGCAGTTTTCCTTTGAGGGAAAGCATGTGATAGCCAACCACTTTGTGACTAGTAAAACTTTGTGGGAGGAGATTGAAATGGCTGTCTGGTCTGCCAGCTTCCAAGTTTAAGGAATTTTTGTAATGGTTTTCAATGTAGCTAGACTTCCTGACTGATGCACCCATTACAAGGGCAGGATATATGCTTTATTTAATTTTTTTTCCAATAAGAAAACAGTAAAACATTAAAATGGCAGGTAAACAATAGCAGTTCCTACCGTGTAGAAGCAATTATCTCATAGAAACTGGCTGGCTTGTTGAGTATCTCTGAGCTCATTTTGGTAGCTGTCAGGAATATGGCACTAAATATAAGATCCTGCAACCCGATTGCCAACTTTCACATGTGTTCTCAGTTATTCCTATAGCAACTCACCTGTTTGTTTGGTTTGGGCTTAACATGAGGTAGGAACTTCACCAACTGTGGCTTACTCAACCAACCGTTAAGCCAAATTATAACTCAGTAGGGTCCGGGAACCCATTCAACATGTAAACTAGCCCCTAGTAAATTAAGTTCCTGGAATGAGGAATTGCGACTGGAGATTTACTTCCTTTCTCCAGGAAGCGTCTGGAGAAAGGGTCAAGAAAGCGGAAATAGTTGTTGTAGCGCTGCATTGCGATCAAAGGCCCAATATATGTGCATCAGTGAGAGACACATGGACTAAAGGTCAGGACTTCCATTGCGTAGTTAGTTATGTAATGGAATGACCTTGGCAGACAGGACAGAGAGCTGCAGACCAGACAGACAGCATGTAAGCGATATCTCAGCCCACAGAGGTAGGACGGGAGGGTGTGGGAAATGTTTCAGGAGGTACCCTCCCTAGTTTTCTGGAGATGAAAAGAAAAGGAGATAAATATAGGTAATCTTCGACTTACGACCACAATTAAGCCCAAAGTTTATGTTACTAAGCGTAGCATTTGTTACGCTTAGCAACTTTTGACAAAATGTAACTTTTGTCTCATTTTCTTGCCACAGCGGTTAAGTGAATCTGGCTTCTCCATTGACTTTGCTTCTCAGAAGGTTGCCAAAGGTGATCACATGACCCTGGGACACGGCAACCATCATAAATACGAGTTAGTTGCCAAGCGTCTGAATTTTGATCACATGACCATGGGGATGCTGCAACAGTTGTAAATATGAAAAACGGTCATAAGTCAGGTTTTTTTCAGTGCCATTGTAACTAAATGAACTGTTGTAAATTGAGGACTACCTGTACTTTCAGACTTACAACATTAATGTAACCTTACAATAGAGTTAGTTCTCTTGGTTCTGCTTCTTGTCTGGACTACCTTGCAGAGCTATCAGGTCATGACTGCTATTTTGACTTATCTAACACTTTACACATACACATACCTAAAGATGCCACTACTAAGGTCATTTTTTTCTGGGAAACGATGACTTTGATGTATTAGTTAGAAAGAATAAGAAACATATCCTTTTAAAGTAAAGACTTAAAATTAAAATTAAATATTATGGGCTTAACATCACAAGGTATATTGTCCCGGGTATGTGGTAACATATGGAAAATATTTGGGGCCATAAAATATTCAGTTTACTAATCTCTCAAACATATAACTTTTTATATAGCATCAGATACAATCTATGGCTTCTTAAAGGATTGATTAATCGACTGGCTAAAGGCATCAAGTCGATACTAACTCTTTAAAAGGCACAATTATATCAATTAGGCATCTCTCTGGTGTGCTGTAACTCAAAGGGTATAATGCCATGCTTATGAAGGCTGCAAGGCTGACAGAACTGAAATCTGACTGTGCTACTTGAATAAACGCCCAGGCAAGAGCCATGCACATCAAAAGAACAACTCAAAACCATGTGAATATACAGCCAGTCTTCTATTAACAACAGTAATCGGGACTGGATTTTCTGTCTTTTCAGTGAAGCAGTCATAAAGTGAAATATCATATCAATATCAAAACCAGTACTCCCCACTGCCATTATTAAGCAGTGGTTAATGGTTAAAGCAAGTTACTGGTGGCTTGCAAGCAGGCTGGTAAGCAGGTTAAGAGGCTTCAGCTAGGTGGGTGAGGGAGCCTGAGTACCTTGCAAGGTGTAGTACACATTCAGTTGGGCTGGCTGGTGGCTGCTGGGTGGGAGAGAGTGTGAGCGACTAACTGGAGTGACTTCCTTGCTGGTTCCCCCTTTGACTGTGCTTATTCAAGTTAACGGTGTCTTTATATAAATCAGGCGAGTATCAGTTGCCAGGGAATAGAAATACATGTGGATACTAGCACATTCATGCCCTGTTTATGGATTGATTTAGCAAGATTCTTTTGTTATGTCCCCAATATCAATGTGTATATAACTATCACCAATTGGATACCTGCTGAAAGGCACTTAGATCAGGTGACATTGCTGGAAGGAGGTTTTTTTTTAAGAAACAGAAGCAACCAAAGTTTGTCCATTGGGTTGTGATGAGATTCCATTCATGGAGCAGCTGTTTAATTTCTCAGATCAAGAGAGACAATTGATACTCACCTGGAAAGGGCAAATCACCTTTGCAATAGCTCACAATTTAATCATCTCTATTACAGCATCGTGTACATCCAGTAAATGGCATTGTCTGCCACAAAGAGAGAAATGTTTATCTCTGCTGAATGAATTATGAGGAAGAGAGAATCCTGCTGGATCACGCTGAATAATTAAAGCAACAAAACAAGTTCCCTTCTTATTTAATTTGTGCAGTAGTGATTCACGGATATGGGAGGGGGAGGGGAATTTAATGTGCATCTTAGTACCATCTTTAAAAATAACCTCTTATCATCAACTTTAAGTTTACCCTGCAATTCCTCTTCTTGTTTTCATTATATCTGCTGCATGCCTTAAATTCTATTTCCAAGTCAGAAATTGCATTACAAGTAGTCTTTGGATTATGATGACAATTGGGACGGGAATTTCCCATGCTAAGCAACGTGGTCAGAAAGTTCGATGTCATGTGACTGCATTGCCACATGACTGCATTGTCATGTGACTGCAATCCCAGCAGTTCTTGTTACTATCATCCAGCAAGAAATTAACATGGCACAACATGGGGGGAGGTACTGAAACCACATCCTATGCAAGCAGCCTGACCAGTGAGAGGTATAGGTCAGGGGTGGGTTCTAACTTACCTCGCTGCCGGTATGCTGCCTCCCGCACCGCGTGGGCGTGCCTCGTGGACGCACACATGCGCAGTAGAAAAATCCCCCCCAAAAGGCAGAAAACATGATGCAACGCATGCGCAGTGCCAAAAAAGTGGGGGGAAATTGTTTTAATTGTTTTCCCCCCAAAAAAAAAAAAAAAATATGGCGGTGTCCATAGACCAGAACCGGCTCCATGACGTCACCTGTGGCTTACTATCTACTCGGTAAAACCGATCCAAACCGGTAGAAACCCACCTCTGGTATAGGTGCTACAAAGTGGTTGTGGGTGGCAACCGAAGGTGGGCATCATGAAATACAGTCATATGGGCAGATGCCACAGGTGGCACTATTGAGTACAGAATGTGGGCCAGTGATCACTACTGAGTATATCTCCATCCTGCTAAGAGTCTCCTCAGGAGAAAAAGTGGAGTCAGCAGAAGTGACTAGTGGGAGCTAATTGCGGGAGCTACTTGTGACCTCCTGCTGGCTTCCCCATTGACTTTGGTTGTGGGAAGCCAGGGGGAAGGTTGCAAATGGCATTCATATGACCAGGATGCTCCATTGTAAGTGTGAATCAGCTTCTAAGTGCCCAAATTGCAATTATGTGACTATAGGAATAGGTTCAATTTTGAGGAGCAGTCTTGAGGACCCCCTCATTCAGTACTGTTGTAACTTTGAATAGTCAAATGGTCATAAGCCAACATCTACCTGTATAATCTTAGCCTTATTTCAGCATAATCCTACATCTCAGAGGTCTCTAGGTAGTCTGTAAGGAACCGGTGTATTATTATGTACCACAGATATTGACCAACAAATTTGCATTTACCATTTGTGTGTGTATGTGTGGCTTCAGCAGAATTTGGTCCTTTGATTCAGATATTAAATAGGTGAACAACTTAAAAATGTCAGTTGGCAAAGAATTATCATTTCTCAACTTCTGATCAGTACTTAGATAGTTGATCAAAATAACAGCTACAGTATTCTGCAAAGGCTGCACCATTGGTCAAGAGGCTACTGGACCAAATTTTGGAGGGTGGTAGTTACAATTGGCACCAGTACCTCCAAAACTGTCTTCTCCAGATTGAATCTGCCCAGTCTACATGATCTGAGTCAGGGGTAGGCTTCAAAATTTTTAGCAAGGGGTTCTCTGCTCAGTTGCTGGGTGGGTGTGGCCATGGTGGGCATGGCCTAGTTGGCCTCCTGCACCATGGCAGGGGGTGTTTTTGCCCTCCCTGGGTTCCGGAGGCTTCCCTCAAGCCTCCAGGAGGGCGAAAACAGCCTTTTCAGACTCTAGAGGCCCTCCAGAGGCCCTCTGGGAACTTCTGGTGGGCCCATTTTTCATCCTCCCCGAGCCTCCGTGCAAGCCCTGCACTTACCTGCATCCAAAATGGGCCACGTGGGAACTCCGGGGAGGGGTGGGCGGGGCCACCGAGGGGTGGGATTTGGGCGGCACAGAATCTTAGTTAGAGGTTCTCCTGAACCCCTGCGAACCCCCAATAGCCCACCCCTGATCTGAGTGGAGAGAATGCTTTGTGTAACAGCTCCTAGGGAAACCATAAAGACAGGAACTCAGAAGATGGCTTGGCTTTTTTAACGGCAGGCTTTCACTGTTGAACAGCTTACCCTCTGAGATAACGCTGGCCTCACTCTTCTTCCCAAAGGCATCTGTTTGAAGTTTCAAGGGTGAAATAGAGTGAGCAAAGCAGCATCATGGTCTTGAAGTGCAAGCTTTGCCCCGATATACTTTTTGTGTGTGTGTTTTTTAGTTTATTCAAAGAAGATTAAAATACCAAATGCAAAAACAAAATTAAAAAAAACAGAAAATGCATTAACAAAAAAAATGTCTTAAAAACCCACTTGGTTATTAATATTGTTTATAGATGACAGGCTAACAATTTGTAAGTAGGTTTAGTAGTTTATAAGTTTAAATTTCTTTTGGTCTGTTTTGCAAAAGGAGGGAAAGCAACATTGCTGTATTATACTAATCAGCATTCAACTAGGGAGATGTTATGTGTATATGTGTTAGTTGTTTTTTTCTTATATACTTTTTATATGATGTTCCACACATACAAAAGAAGCAAAACATGCATTGCAACAGCCTGGCACTTTTTTGCCATTTTGATAAAAGCTTCTTATATTGTTCTGGATACCTCTGGACCTTCCCCTTTAGCAGAGTTTTGGAGGAGTGAATTAGAAAGTAGTACCAGACTTAAGATATTATTGAAAGATTTTAAATATTTAGGTCTTAAGGATGTTCTTAATATACTATTGTAACCCACCCGAGCAAACAAGTGGCATACAAATAATTGTAAGTAAATTAATATCTTGCTTGGAGCTACCAAATCTGGGGTGTAGAAACTAGTTAACCAAAGGTTTGCAGTTCAGATCCTCCAGAAGGCTGCAGACTTATAACTCTCTCTTCCAATTTTTCCATATAACAATAACCTTATAAATTGAGTGGGGCTAGAGTTAATGGTCCAAAGCCACTCACTGAACACTTATGACTAGGGATGGGCTTGAATCTGGGTTTCTTTCATTCTAGTTCAACACCTGAACTACAGTGGCAGCTCTAGGGCCTGAGGATGTCCCATCCAAGACTAGAGAACTCCATGCAACAAAAGTTTTTTTTTCCCCTTTAACTGACCCTTAGGCTGATAATATTCAACAACATTAAGATTATTGCTGACTTTTGTCATTTGATCCTATTTGTTCTAGATGCATTGTCTAAAAGTTTGATAATTTTACCCAAAGTATCTGAATGCAGATGGTACCAGAAAGTGAAAGCCAACCATGTTTGAAATATATTTCCAAAACTAGTTTATGCTGAATCAGCGGATTTCTCTAATGGATGATAGTTCTCAAGGCAAACACCAAACAAGTACGCTCACTGAATAACTGAAGTCAAATTCATACCTCTTAATTGCAATAAATACTGTTTCACTTTGAAATTTTGGCTGCTTTGAACTGAACTGTCTCCACATTTCCTTTCATAATTAAGTCTCCTTCAATGCCTGCTCTGTGCTACTCTGACTACAAAGAGCCTAATTGGTGGGGAATTAATGTATCTCATTTCATTGTTTACGTGTCAATTTTCGCTTTTTGTATTAAACTCCATGGAATTGAGCATCGGAAACTAAAGCTGGAACCCACCCTAAGCTTTGTTGAGCTGTTGCCAATTACCATACTAGGTAAACTGTGATCTAATTTAAAAATAGTTGAATATATTAGTCTAAGATGCCTAAAAAATTGGATTAGACATTTGTTGCCTTTGTGTTTCATAAAGTCCCCTGAGAAATGTAGAGAATTACATATAGACTTGAATGTGCATTCTGATGATAGAAGAAATATTTTTGTTTGTTCTGCCATCACAAAATAGGAAAGAAAGAAAGAAAGAAAGAAAGAAAGAAAGAAAGAAAGAAAGAAAGAAAGAAAGAAAGATTTTAGTGCTGATAGGAATGAACACTGGGCAGTGGTCCAAAATTACTGAACCTGGATGGTCCCCAAATTCAGCACTACACATGTCTTTAAAAGGAAATAAATAGTTTTTTTAAAAATGTCCTGCATTTCATCCCTGATTCGGAGCTGTCTCTTCCTGTCTCTTAGAGGAACACTAGAGAGACAAAGATCTTGGATATAACTGCAATCTCTTTTATTTTTGCTTAAAGAAAGAAAGGATGCAATTACTACTATCTGACTTGAGATGTGTGCACGTGTGTTAGAAAGACTGTGTAGACTTAGCCAGTGTGAGAAAATTTATCCTCCGCCAAAATTAGAAATGTGGTTTTTACTCTGATTTACTCTGCACTGAGTATGATTCAGTGTAATGTTTGAGCCTAGTTAGGGAGAATCATTTAGAATCATGGCTTTGTGTCAGTTTATTGCGACAAACAGGTTCTGCTTCTGGGTGATACTAGACTTAAATGATAAAGACATCGATAAAATTAGTTTCATTTTTAAATTATTTTTTTATTTAGTTTAATGGAAGGTAAAATTCTAACAGCCTATTTCTTCTGACAAAACTTAGCCAAGAATTATTGATAGTTTGAAAAGAGGTCGAACATTATGTGGATGAGGAATTGCACAAATACCTTGTGTTGGCCATGATCTTTTCTTTCCATAGGAAGGACTATTTTGTCAAAGGAGCATAATATGGGAGCCATGTAACAGAGTCACATGCAAGCAGAGGTAGGTTCCTACCAGTTCTATCCGGTTCTATAGAACCGGTAGTAACTCCACGATGACATCACGGAGCCGGTTCTGTCGGTGTCTCCGTGGGCGCTGCCATCTTGGATTTTAATTTTTTAGTTTTTATTTGTATATATTTTATTTTTAATAAAATAAAATTTTTAGTTTTAGTTTTTGACTGCCGTGCGCGCATGTGCTTACGCGCTTTGAGTGCAAACTGGCAGTAAGAAGATTCAGAACCCACCTTTGCATGCAAGGGCTTTTCTTCATCACAATTATCCAATATAAAGTTCTGGATTACAGTGTATGCAGCGTTTGCTGGCAGTTTTTACAGACTGCTTAAAACTGGCTGTGGATTCCTTGGTTTTTGTTTCCTTCCCACCGTGCTGGCAAGAGAGGTAAAAGGAAGGAAAGAATCACTTCCTGCTTCATTCTTCCTGCTTCTGTTAGTGAGTGGGTCTTTTTTCTGACCTCACGGATCAGTTCACTCTGTAGGTCCAGAGAAGTGGCAGCAAGGGAGCCATTTTCCTCTTTCACTATGGATTGGCAAAAGAAGTGGGAAGTATGGGTTTGTTTGTTTTTTACATACTGGGAGATTCTCTTGTTGTCCGTGAGGCAATACCCTTCATATCAATGGTTGAGAACCTGAGAGAAGTAGACTTGCAGCTCCTCAGTTGCAAATCAGAGCAAACAGACATCAAGCCCTAAACTTTCCTTGTTAGGATTTGCCTCAGGCAACTGCTTAGCAGGGTTTGCTCCAGTGGAAGTTGGAATACAGGATTTTATTTATTTTTATTTATTTTATTTATTTATTTTGTCAAGCATATACTGTATATGATTACAGACAAGGTATAATAAACATTATTGTGAATACATAAAATGTATAAACATGGTTATGAGTACATGAGAGGGTTACAAATACATGGGGACATTAGGACAGGGATGGTAGGCACACTGGTGCACTTATACACGAAGATCAGATTCTCAGGATGGACAGGATGTATTACAATTATGTGTATTATGTGCTTAGTAGAAAGGGAAATTAGCATTTTGAGATTGGGTTTTTTAATCAGTATATACCAGAACACGTTTTAAATATAACACAACTATGTATTCATATTCATTTGATATTTAAAAGCATATAGTTGAACACGAATGTTAGTATATATTTTTTTAATTATTTTAATAATTAACATGTTGACAGGTTCTTAGATCTAGAAAAATAGATTTTTCTATTTTAGAGTATCATGGAGGGATAGCAAATCATTAGTTGTTTATGTGTGAAAACCTATCATCTATCTATCTATATCTATAATGTTCTAATGAGTTGAAAATGAAGAGTATCATAGCGTGCCATTAAACTTAGAACAAATGAATCATAATACTTTCCTAAAATAGCCATTCATCCTCTATATTAAATCCTGATCTGAACTAAGTAGGGATTGACTGCCCTTTTCACCCTTTAAATGTCATTTCTTGATCAGTGCTCAGATTCAGGAACAGTGCTGATGTTTTATTAGCGAGGGACCATTGATAAATGGGAAATCAGTTATATGGATGTATGTGCCTTATGTGTGGTTTTACACATATGTGTATGTGTGCATGAGAGAGAGAGATCTAATTTTCATCCATTTCCTGATTTTTTGAACAGAATTTAACAATCATTTCATAAGAATCAAACCGAACCAGCTAGATATGACACTGTGAAGTACATTGCAGAATGGGTAATTTGGGAACATGGCATTTGAACATGTGACCTGTCTTCACAAAGTTTCTTTCACACGAACATATCCTCCAAACATGTACATATGTGGCCGTACTAGGTAAATCTTAGCAGATGGTAGTCCCTCTTAGAGAAGCAGACTCAGGCCTTATCATCACTGTGATAGCTTCCTGAAGACATTTGAATTCCTTTCCTTTGCTAAGATGTAATGTGTAATGTAGTGAGGATTGTCCTTCAATGAGTTTATGACAAAGCTTGCAGGCTGTCAATTCTGATCTTCAGAAGACGTGCAGAACTTTCTATCTATTTCTGAATCCTTGGTCCCACACAGGCAGGACACAAACTAAGTAGCCCATTTTCCCCTGATGCAGCCCAGCTAATCACTCTTGATAGGCAGTTTAATCCTCTCTTAAAACCATATAAGCTGTACTAAAAAGGTGTAAAGTCCCTAGGATGCGGGTTACTGTGTCTGTAGATTATAAATCCTCCTTAGCCTTGATAACAATTTCTGGCCTTCGAAGAAGGAAGTATCATTTAGCTGCCAGATTCAAAAGACGTTTGGAGCTGTAGAGAGAATATCTAGGACTGTGAGGAAATTGTGAAGGGAGATTTCAAGTATCAACAAAGGAAAAGATACATTCCAAAACAACATTCTGCCTCGCATGTTTTCTCACTTTTCAGCAAAAAGTCCATAAAGGGTTTCCACTCTTTAAAAAATGTTAATTATTGTTTTATTCCTAGATTCTTAAGATTCTTAAGGTTTTTTTAAGCAATAAAAGACACATCTAAAAGAAAAAAGAGAAGGAAGAATAAGAAAAAGAAAAAAAGAAAGTGCAGAAAAGAAAGTTAAAAAAGAACTAAGAGAACAAAAGTCAGAAAAATAAATGACTTCCGACCTTTATTTCAACAGAAATTAACAAATCTATTATCCAACCTCCTAAATGTTTTGAAAATCCCGTCAGTCCCTGTTTAGTCCTTTTTAAATCATCAAATCCATAAAATATAAGTTTTCTCAATTTTCAGTAAAAAGTCCGCAAGGGGTTTCCAGTTTAAAAAAAATATTATTTATTGTTTTATCCTGACCAAACAGGTTGATGTCACCATTTCTGACAATTCTGACAACCTTCTAATCCATACTTCCACTCTTGGGATTTCAGTATTCTTCCATTCTTGTACATATAATAGCTTTGCTGCAGTTACCATATATAAAATCATTTTTCCTTTAATTGGCTATCAAGCTTATGTCTTTAATGCTGGTATTTTCTCTGCGAAAGATTTACTTAGCTGAATACCTAATCCATTTTTACTCTAAACACAGTGATGGAAATATGAAACCATTAAAATGAAATATACTTAAGTTAAATCATGCTAAAACATTATGTTTCTGACAGCTTTGTTTATTGTGAGTCTTTTAAATGGCAAATTTGAAAATAGTGCTATAATACACCATTGTATTTCAGCAGGCCGGTATTATATTGAAAAGCATCCATCTTCTAGCTTGTATGTGAGCACACACATATTCACAACCACACATTCATTTGTTTCCCATTTCTATACATTGATTTCTTCACCATATTTTGTTGAACAGGCCACAACTGGGTGAGTTTTTACATTGTACTAATTTATAAATCTTTAATAACTGTAATGGCTTAGTTCAGTCATTTTAACCCAGACTAAACAGATCATATTATAGCTAAACATGACATGAATCTAATTACAGATGCACCAATTTGTTAAAAATGATGTTGATGTACATTAACTTTGCAATGGCAATGAAAGAGGGAGAATTTTCTCTAGATGAAGGGATCCATTTTCAACTGATTGTTTTTTAATTATTTAATATAACCACCAACTCAAAAAGGTGCTGAGTAGCTTGCAAGATTTCAAAATATACAATTAAAACATTTTAAAATGTAACAATAAAACATAACAGTTGGGGCAAAAAACAGCTATAAGTCAAAAATGCAAAAGGATTTCACTGAAGTTTTAACACAATTTTTTCACGGGTTAAACAGAGACTTAAGAATTCTCATCATGGTAGAATGCCTTGGTAAGACCACACTTGAAATACTGCATCCAATTTTCGTTACCACAATGTAAAAAAGATGTTGAGACTCTCAAAAAAATGCAGAGAAGAGCAACAGAGATGATTAAGGGACCAGAGACTACACCATATAAAGAACAGTTGTTGGAACTGGGTATGTCTAGTTTAATGAAAAGAAAGACATGATAGCAGTGTTCCAATATCTCAGGGGTTGCCACAAAGAAGAGGGAGTCAAGCTATCATCCAAAGCACCTGAAGGCAGGGCAAGAAGCAATGGGTGGAAACTAATCAAGGAGAGGAGCAACCTAGAACTAAGGAGAAATTTCCTGATAGAACAGTTAACCAGTGGAACAACTTGCCTCTAGAAGTTGTGAATGTTCCTACACTGGAAGTTTTTAAGAAGATATTGGACAACCATTTGTCTGAAATGGTATAGGGTTTCTTGAGCAGTGGGATAGCAGGTTTCCTGAGTGGAAGGTTTCCTTAGAAGGGAATTGGACTAGAAGACCTCCAAGGTCCCTTCCAACTCTGTTATTCTATTATCTATGTCATAATCACACTGAACACATTTGTTGATAATAGCAATTATCTCTAGTAATTTTCACTGTCTGTACCAACTACATTTTATTTCTTCTGAACTTTGCTTTTACCATATCATCCTTTTCACTCTCTTAATAAAATAAACCCCATTTTGTATTATATTTAATAATGAAAAATTATTTTTTATAAATGAAAAATGTAAGAAATTTTATAAATAAAGAAAAAAAGAAAAAAGAAGATGTGAAGAAAACATACAAAGCCAAAGCAAATGTTGAAAAAAGGAGATTACATAGAAATATGTTTATAATGATGTCTTGTGTTGCTGTAGTTCACAAATCCTTTGAGATATAATTTAGGCTCTTGGCAATCTTGCCTGAACTTGAAAAAGGCTAAATAACATTGAATCTGGTTGGTACCTGAATAGAAAACTAAGAAATCCCAAGTGAGAAGTGAGGCCAAATAAGAAGTTGAACATAAAACCATACAAGAAGAAATCAATGACAAACCATTTGATATGTGCTAATCCTAACCAGGAGTCACGTTTAATATACATTATTATTTAAGTATGTATTTTTCACTTTTTTGAATTACCCATCTCGCCAAAAAGGGACTATGCGCTGTATAGAATAAAATGTTAAAATATAAGCTAATTATACTTAATTATTGTAAGCAACCTGGAATTAAGGAGAAACATCCTAACAGTGAGGACAATTAATCAGTGGAACAACTTGTCTTCAGAAGGTGCTTCATCACTGGAGGTTTTTAAGAAGAGACTGAACGGTCATCTTGTCTGAAATGGTATAGGGTCTCCTGCTTGAGCAGGGGGTTGGACTAGAAGACCTCCAAGGTCCCTTCCAGAGTCTGATTGATAAAAACAGCACATAAGAATTCAAAATTTAAAAAAAACTAGAGTTTAGAAGGAGCAAGGATGATTAAACTCTGATAAAAATCGGTTTAAAAGGCCAAGAGAGGGGTCTCAAGGTCCATACCAGCCTCACTGCTTCGTGTTCCTTTGGGTTCCCCACCTGAGGGCCCAGAGCCATGTTTTAAGTCCTTTTAGGAAGGCCAGGAGAGTGGGGGTGCCCATCTCACCTCTCAGGAGAGAATATTTCCCAGGTAATGGCAAAGAAGGCTCTTTTCATAGACCCTGCCAGTTGGAATTTTTTAACTTAACTTATATGAGCATACCTTCCTTTCCTGATCAGGTGGGACAGGCTGATGTAATAGAGCAATGATGATTCGATAGGTAAGCCTGACCCTATGCCATGTAGAGCTTTATAGGTCACAATCAACACCTTCAATTAGACCCAATAGCAAACTGGTACTTAATACAGTTTGTGGAGCAAAGGTATTACGGTACATGCATCCTTCCTTGGGCACCTGGAATTGCTTTTGTGGCTACATTCTGCACCAGTTAAAGTTACTTTTCAAGGGTAGCCCCCATGTAGAGCACATTGCAATAGTCCACACAGGAGATAATCAGGGCATGAATGATCAAACAGAGAGGTTCTCTGTCCAGAAAAGGGTGTAACTGGCACATAACATGAAGTTGAGGAAAGGCCCTTTTAGCCTAGCCCTTCTAGCTCTTTTGAGAAGGAGCCACGAGTCCAGAAAGACCCCTAGGTTGCATGCCAGGTCTGTCTGGGGTAATGCAACCCCATCCAAGACCAAAGATGATTAACCCCTGGATACAGAAGGGTCCACTCACAGCCATTCCATCTTACCAAGGTTCAGTTGAAATCTGTTGTTCCCTATCTAGGCTCCCACAGCCCCAGGGACTGCAAAAGAATGTCCACATCATCACTCACTTCACTTAGGACACAGATATATAATTGGATATCATCAGCTTTCTGGTGATACCTCACCCTGTGGCACCCCATAAAGGGTCACAAGCCGGACCTCTTGCTCCCTATTAACACCAATTGGAACTGGCCTCGGAGGGAGGAAGTGAACCAGTACAAAATGACACCCCCATCCCCAACTTCCTACCTCAGCACAAAAGGATATTATGGTCGATACAATTCACACTAATAAAAAAGTTATATGATATAGAACAGAGTTATTTCAAATTTAATAATTAAAAATAATAAAACAGATCAAAAAGGGAAACAAAAAACTCAAAGAGCAAGCTTGATAGACAATTGAATCTTTTTCTGCTGTCAGTTTTCTATGTTTTTATGTTCTATATGTATTTGAACATTTTTGTCAAGCATTATTAATGATTATTAAGATTTAGCAAGTTTAAGAACAAATTATTAAACTTGTCTTATTTGAAACTACTTTGGTAGTTTGGTAGATCATCAACATATATTGCTCAGGGATTGATTTACCAGTAATAACAATGTTAAAATCCTATAAAACATGTGTAACTTTCTATAATATTTTCCTGTGCATTTAAAGCATACTGATTGACTTAATTTATATCCATTGAATATTATTTGAGTTCTAATAATATACTTGCCTTAACTGAAAAGCATTATACTGTTTCAACTCACTATACCAATGATTTTGCTTGTAGTGTTTGATTTTATCTCATTCTAGATTTTATATATAAAGAAATAACTCTCTGGCAGGTTTGATGCTCAGGAATAGACAAAGGAATTTGGAGCATTTAAAACAAAATCGAGTTTAAGAAAATTAATCATTTTAATTCATCTATTCTATCAAGCAGTAATAAACGAATACTACTATGACTTAAGTTCTGCTTGTGCGCTTAAATAGAAGTGAATCATTGATAATGGCCCATTTGAATAATTATTCCTAATTAATTAAATCCCCATGGATCAATGTGAAGTCAAGTAGCTTATTTTGAAAACATTTTTGTAACTATCAGCAATTATGAACAAAGCAGATGATCTATAAAAATGGATTTGTAATCCCTTTACTGCATAAAATATATTACATTCTTACTCTAATTGAACTATATTTCTATTAGGATTGAACAGCAAACTTTTGTCGTGATGGTTTATTTATTTATCACGTAATTATTTCTTTTCGTATTAAAACCTTGAATATTTTTTCTTCTCACAGCTATGAGAACATAAGGAAGGGTTCACATATATGCTGCTTTATTAATTTGGAAAAAAATCCATATCTGTTCTCCTGATGCTAATTATTCCTTGTGCTGGTGATTATACCTGATCAATCATTTTAAGTGATCTTAATCTGGTATGGAGATAATAAAAAGCTTACTTTTTTTCCCCAAGGAAAAAAAATGATAAAAATGTTCAATTGAACTCCCACATACACAAACGTTTTATAAATGTTTTCAATCTATACATTGCCAGCTGCTGTATCTTTGGATTTATTGAGTCAAAAATCTCCAATATATCACTTCACTGTTAAGATTGTAACTATTCAGTCAAGTTGGGGTCCATAGCTCTTGAGAATAATTATAATTATTCAAAGGCTAACAAATAATTAACAGATTATAAATACTTTTTGATACAAAACTGACAGCCTTGGCTTCTGAAATAAGCCACCAAACTAAAGAAAGATTTGGCAAGATATAAAATTTTATATAAATCTGAAATAGGAACCGGAACATCACCAGTTTTGAGCGATGAATTAGGTAAGCTCTAATTATTTGTTTCAATCAGAGTGGGGAACCTATTTCAACATTAGAGCAAAAGGGCCTGAAGAAGTACATGATGGAGGAAATAGACACACATCTAGAGAATACTTCTCCATTATTTCACCCATGCTTATATCAGTCTACACATAAGATTCTTTATCACCTGTTCATATATTTATTTTATTTTATTTTATTTTATTTTATTTTATTTTATTTTATTTTATTTTATTTTATTTTATTTTATTTT
>JANHFT010000634.1:153620-164494 GCA_032467955.1 Pseudoxenodon macrops | reverse complement strand
TCCCCCCCCCCCCCGGGACTCTGCTCTTCGTTGCCATTCCCATAGCTGAACTTGAGAAGACCTATCTTTCTCCTCCTGAGTGAACAAGACATTAGTCCTTAGCTGACATGCTATTTTTGTGAAGATGCTGTTTGTGTGAGGTAGGTGACATGCTGGCACGGGTGGATCAGGTGGCTTCTCTAACCGAAGGGCTTGGCTTGCACATCCACTCATAGGAAAAACACACATTTGAAAAACCTTTGCTTCTCTAGTGACAGACAATTTCTCTTCTGCTGCTTTTTGTCTTTGCTAAGGAAAAAAGGAAAAGGCAGACGGAAATAGAAGGGAAGAGACAACAGCTCGAGGACCAGATTCTTCAGCTGCAGCATTTCAAGGTAAGGGCTGGTCCTGGATTGACCAGAGCTCTATGCTTTTAGACATGCAAATCACACATTTGGGTAGCTGGGAAGAACCTGTTCCGACATGAAGCAGCCTGCGTTGCCGGAGTCTGTCTGCTCCAGCTAATCAAATCCTTACCGGGTCTCTCTTCTGTGTTTGCGATTCTCTGTTAAAATGCCATGTTATTGAAAAGGATGGAGCAGAATAGATGATGGAAGGGGGAGGGCATATACAGCAGGCACCAGAATTTGGCTGCCGGTTTAGCAATTCACAACATATCCCTGAACTAGAACGGATGTGGATTTGGGTGTGTTCACTGCATTGCTTAAATGGTTCTTTTCCCAGCTATGCAACCACGGAGGCTGCTTTTGTGTGCTTAATTATGGTAGTACTTGATCTCTATGGTTGTGTAATGGGGTATGTGTATGTGTGCAGGTGTGCCTAAAACTGCAGAGCTGTTCAAGGGGTATATGCAGTCTATACAGTGAAGATAGGACATAATCTACATTTATAAATTAAGGGATTTCCCAGTTGAAAATTTGAGATTATATGCCAAGAACTGTATATACTGTGAAATATTGTATATAGGTACATTTTAAAACAGATTAATCCAGGACTACCATATCTGAGCTACAGAATATTGGGCAACCAACAGTTTTCTATATCTCTTTGCTTCCATCTAGTGATTGTCTGGAATTTTGCAGCCCTGATATGAACTGATGTATTTATCTATAGACGTAACTAGTTTGTATTTACTGATTTGGATACTGCTGAATGTCAGATGCATCTTGAATAAGATCACGATCCATGGTAGTGCAATTGATTTTCAAGCAGGACATCCCAGGTTTACGGTCCAATATCTTATGTGGAAAGGAATAGATGGCAGCTTAAAACAAAGATTCTTCTTAAAGAGCTGGCTAAGCCTATTTTGGGGGGGGAGTTTTAGATGTTTCTAATCACTTTTTATTCTACAAATCTTTCTCTTCTAAATAAATTGTTCCTAACACGATAGTTTGAAATTCTGGATATTTTAGCCTAGTCAGTACCTGCACAATAGATTTTCAGAAAATCCTTCACTAGTACCTCTGAGCTTTTTCGTTGAAGCAGAGGGAGATGACTAATGGATTAGATTACATGTATCCCTAGGTATAGTGGAACACTTGTACCATTGATGCCTTGTATTCTACAATCTGGTTATTGGGCATAAACCTACCCCCACAGTGTGAGGCTATGTAATACAGATCATTTTCCCCTGCATATTTTTATGCAATCTGTGTCGGTAGAAGGGATAGCTGTCAAAATAAAGTAGCTGGAAATTGTTGGAAATAATGGCCACTTGTTGTACTTCAGCCTAGAGTTGCTGAGACAACATTTGGAATTTCTGGGCATTTTCTAGTTTTTCTACTTTTTCCTTGGAAACATACCTTCTTTGAATGGTATTTTCCTCCATATAGTCTTATTTTGGGGGCAGCAACTAATTTCCCCTCTCCACTCATGACATTCTATCTGAGGAATTGTGAAGTGCACAAAATGGTGTGGTGCTGGCCTCCCAGCACAGTTGCTGCTTCTGCCACTTGCATTGGTATTTCTTCAAGCAGCTGGGGTAATATGGCTTATGCAGGATCACAGAGGTTGAGACAAGCCATGTGTTTCGTCAATAAAACTTCTTGTCACCATGGGGGAATTATGTTCTTGTTTGGAGATTGCAGCCACCTGTGCTAGACTTTTTAAAAGGAAAATAGGAATAGGAAAAGCAGTGTTGAATGCTTGTTTAAAGAACAGCCTTCCCTAATTGTTAACCTCCAGATATGTTGGACTTGATTTCTATAATCCCACAGCCTGGTTGGAGAAGACTGATGTAGACATTAATCAAAAGAGAATAGATTAAAATGCTTTTATTTATTTGTTTTCCAAGTCAGCCAGGTGGTGCCATTTGAAAGCTCTTATTCAAGGACAGGACAAACTTCAGGAAACTCTTTTAACTCTTAACTAACACAGATTAGTGTTGGGCTATGCACTGCTATAGATTCAAAGTTTTCGTCTCCATTTAAAGCACCTATATCCAGGATGGTGTGTTCCTAAGTAAAGGAACATTGTGTTCAAGGAGTTTGCAGACTATCTGCATACCCACACAGACACTCCAAAAACCCTTTCTGTTTTTAAGACCAAAACACTTAACAGCCACGTTTAGTGATAAACTGCACAGGGACATGATGTGCTTGGCCTGTTAGTGATTGGACCAATGCCCAATTCATGCACCATAATCCTGCCTCTGATGATTAGGAATCCTTGAAATGCTTGAAAGTGACTCAAAAAAGGTATAGAAGTCCCTTACTGCTACCTTTCAGATGTATTGGACTTCAAGTCTTGTAATTTCTAATCCAGATGACCAAAGGCAATACAATGCAATGCAATGAATTACAGCACATAAAAATTGAGAGAAAATTAGTGTACATAATTCTCTGCCATAAATACTAAATTAGAGCGTATAGAGTTGTTTCTAAAACAGTGCAAAAGTTTACAAAACTAGTTTATCAACTTTGTCAGTGAGCTACTTCATTACTCATTTTTAAGTAATAATTATTCCTTCAAATTCAAATTCTAAAAGTTTGACAGTCACTGTGGGAATACTTGTATCTATATGTTCACAGTCCTACGTAGTAGCTATTTACTCCCTTTAAATATTAAAACATAGTCAGATACCTCAGCTAGTTCTGGATCTCTGTGGATGCTGATATAATATCTAACATTTATATGTTGGGTACATCATCTCTATGTATCAAACTGTTTCTTTCATAGTGCAGAATAGAAGAGGTATCACCTGGTATCCTAATCCCATCTCTATTTTGCTGCTTTAACCAAAGGCCTCTGGGATTGTTCAGCATTGTTTCCAGGAACTCTGGAAATGTAGATACAGATAGCTATATAAATAAAGTCTTTATTTTAATCCATTTGTACCACCCAACTCTTAATTTTCTAGAAAAAATCTTGTCTTTTTCTCTCTGCTTATGTTTGCCATTTATCCCAGTTTGCCACCAAACAGTTTTGATATTTGTTGATGTTTAAATAGGTCTCAAGCAATATTTCATACAGTAATAGGCCTGGAAATGACTTTGGTGGTCTTCTAATTCAACCCCCTTGCCCAGAACAGGATTCCTCCTATTATCCCAGATAAATGGTTATCACCCTTGATATGATGTGGCAGGCTGTTCCACTCTTTAATTGTGCTCACAGTCAGAAAATTCTTCCTTCCTTCAAGTTTAGATTTCCCTCCGTAAAGCTTTCCCAGGTTTCTACCCACTGGTTCTTATCTTATCCTTGGATGCTACAGAAAATAAATCTTCTGTCTTTTGACATCCTTTCATGTATTGGAAGATTGCTGTCATATCTCCTTTCAGCCTTCTCTTCTTTAGCAATAACACTTGGACTTATATACCACTTCACAGTGCTTTACAGCCCTCTCTAAACAATTTACAGGGTCGGCATATTGCCCCCAACAATCTGGGTATTCATTTTAATGATCTTGGAACGATGGAAGGCTGAGTCAACCTCTTGAGCTGGTGAAAATCGAACTGCTGGCAGTGGGCAGAATTAGCTTGTAATACTGCATTCCAGCCATTGTGCCACCTTTAGACTAAATCTGCCAAGGCTCTTTAGACTAAACATACCAAGTTCCTTTAACAATTCTTGGTATGATTCGGCTTTCATACCCCTTTCCTTCTTTATCATTGTTCTTTGCATACTTTCCTGTTCCTCAATGTCCTTTTTTGTATTATGTTTTGTATTGTACTGCAGAGTACAGTAATCTAGGTATGGGGCTGTCCAATGCAACATAAGACTGATGCTTCCTGTTATCTTGACACTTAGTTGATGCCAGAGATGGGTTCCTACTGGTTCGGAACAGTTCTACCAAGTAGGTAGTAGGCCGCTGGTGATGTCACGGAGCTGGCTCTGGTCCGTGGGCGCCCCCATCTTTTTTTTATTTTTTGTTATTTCTTTGGGGGGGGAATTTTTTTCAGGTTTTGTTTCTTTTACGTATGCGCAAAAGCCGAGTTTCCAACACTGCGCATGCGTCGCCATCTTGTTTTCAGCCTTTGGGGGGGGTCAGATTTTATTCCTACTGCGGATGCGTGCACCCACGCAGCGCGGGAGGCAGTGAACCGGTAGCGAGGTAAGTTAGAACCCACCCCTGGTTGATGCAGCCCCAAACTGTATTGGATTCCTTCTCTCCATAGTAGTCTGACTTCTCTTCTTACTGGGACACTGGGTGAAATGCTTTCTCTAGAGGACTGTAAGTTTTCCTCTGGAGAGAATGCCTTAAACTGATCGCACAGCTTCACTGACAGGACAGTGAACTTGGTCCTCCAAGTTACATGCTGCTAGCCTTTTTCTTCCAAAGTTACTTTTTTTCTGGAATAATGCCTTCCTTTCAATGTTGTTTTTTGAGACATTCTTCTGCCTTGTCCAAACTGATCTTTCTTAAATCTGTCTGGCCTGATTGGCCTTCAGTCCTTCCAGTAACACAATGCGTTAGGACTTGGTGCAGTGGAGTTGGAGTCCTCCTCAGGCAGACCCACAAATATGGCACAAACCTTGCTGGTCACCAAAGTAAATGGAGGGGGTTACCTCCTTGTCTGCGCGATGATGATTATTATGGTGATCCAAGCATCTTTTCCTCATCTGGAAGGACAACATTTTAAAGTCTCCTATATACTGAGGGAAGGAGAAGTAGGGAAAGAAAAAGAGACAGAAAATGGATTTCAATTTTCACATGCTGTTAGTCTTTCGGTTCTTTTGCTTAAGGGCTTTGTGCACACTGGTCACACTTTGTGCACTTTTTTGCAAGCTGAATTAAATGGTGTATATTTGCTCTGGTGTGAATGTAGCAGTTGACTTAATAGTGTGCTTGGTGCAAAACATACAATAAATTACCCGTGTAGATTTTCCAACAAAAGAGTTTTAGACCCAGCAAGGCACCAGGATAAAATTCTTAGCATCCAGAGCACCCCAAACCATCCTAATCACTACACAGTGTGCTTACAGTATAACATAATATTTTGGAAATAGCAATGATACTGAGATTAGAAAATCTCATGCTTGAAGATGGGGAAAAAAGTAAGTTTTTTATAGCAGCTAAAGAATAAAGTTTTTTATTTGAAAGCTAAACCTTTAGGATTGGCCACATCCAGAAAAAGGATGTATTAAAGTCTGAAATAATTCTGAAGTTGAACTCGTCACACTACAAATTGATTCAAAATTGTGTTTCAGGAAAGGACCCATGCAACAAGCTAAAGCAGATGAAAACATGCTTGTGTATGAACAGTAACCAGAGAACTCATAAATCTGAAATTATTAGGGGTTTAGAAATCTAAAGCCACACATGTCAAATTATCTCTTTGTTCATAAGATACTAAAACAACAAACTATGTGACCCTTTCTGAAAATTTCAAGGAACTGCTTTAAATTCCCTACCATAAAAGTATAAATGGAATTAATCAGTGTTCATTATAGTGGATGATTCGAACATGATTCGAACAATGCAACTAAGAGAATTCTCTAAACCAGATAAAGGGAGAAATGTAACCTGTCATTAATGTATTTGAAAGAGACATATCAAAATAGAATGAAGACTTCACAGAGCTAAAGCCTGTACAACACAGAAACAGAGATAATAAGTCTAAATGTCTTAAAAGAAAAGGCCAATATGCATAGGGATTGCAAAACAATGAGGTACAGGCAAGAAAAGTTAATTTAGCAAATGGAATGTTGATATATGGAAAGGGCAGTATTGAATTGAAATGTCTGATAAATCATAATGAAAGCAAGAATAGAATGTTTCAAGAAACATATACCTGAATTGAACACAGATTACATATATTAAACAAAATGCTTGCAACATTATGCTTAAAATAAACTTTACATTGTTACAAAAAACCACCAAATAATATTGAAAGCACAATGAAGTTAATTTGCTGGAAATTATACAGCCTAAGGCAAGCAGACTAATGGGATGCATGCCTAAGCATAATTCTGCAAAATGACATTTGGGCACAGAGATGAGTTTCCTATTAAGAAAATAAAAGCTGTGAGCTTAAAAATTGAATTGAATATTTGTCCTTTTGAGAAACAAAGGGAATCCACAAGTGATTTTTGTTTAAAAACAAAAGGAAAAACAAAAGGAAAAAGGATTTTTCTAGCTTAAAATAAGCCAGCCAGATATTGGAACCTGTTTTTTAAAGATGTCCAATGTCAGTCAGAACCATTTTCCAACAGTTTTTACCAACAAAAGCTTCAAACAAAACTTCAGATGAGTTATGAAACCTAATGGTATTTGAATTCAAAGTTCATGCATCAGACCCTTTAAAAAAAGGAATAAACAACATTGGAGAACCTAAGTAGGAATAATGCTGGGCTGATGAATTGAACATAAGTTTACAACATTTTGAACCTAAAACCTGGAAAAGTAACCATTGCTGTGTTGCGCATTTTAATGAAGAAGCATAACTCCCAATGAACTAAAGTATTTAGATAGTAGCACAATCAGCACAACCTTGTCAATAGCACTCTGGATACTCAAAGAAGAAAGCAAAATACAACAACAATAACTCTACACAGTCACACATCACAGTCGCTACTGAAAATGACTGAATGCAGAGAAGAATGAAAAAGATGGAAAGAGACTTGGAAGCCAAGTCATAACCAGAATAGTTAAAAGAAACTTTGTATGTTTAGTGTAAAGAGACGTGGTGGCGCAGTGGTTAGAATGCAGTATTACAGGCTAATTCTGCCAACTGCCAGTAGTTCAATTCTCACCAGACTCAAAGTTGACTCGGCCTTCCAGCCTTCCGAGGTAAAATGAGGACCCAGATTGTTGGGGGCAATGTGCTGATCCTCTAAACCAGCAATGCCAAACTCAATTTCATTGAGGGCTGCATCAGGATTGTATTTTACCTTGGAGGGCTAGGGTGCCCAGCTCGACATCACTCGTGTCGGGGGCACCTGTGGTGGGCCGAGTGCTCTGCTAGCAAAAATGGGCTCCTGAGCTCCATTTTCGGCTGCGATGGCCTCCTGCAACCCTCTCTCAGCAAAAATGGAGCCCTCCCGAGCTCCGTTTTCGCTGGCAGAAGCACTGCGGGCCAGTCCTTTGCTGTTTCCAGGACAGCCCCGCAGGCCGGATCTAAGCACCCTGTGGGCCAGATCTAAGCACCCTGTGGGCCAGATCTGCCCCCTGGGCCTTGAGTTTCACACCCCTGCTCTAAACCGTTTAGAGAGGGCTGTAAAGCACTGTGAAGCAGTATATAAGTCTAAGTGCTAAGTGCTATTGCTAAAGAAGAGAAGGCTGAAAGCAATCTTCCAATACGTGAAGAGCTGTCACAAGGCAGAGGATTAATTTTCTGTACATGGCATACCAGCAACCGGGCCACGGATACAAGTGAAACCCCACCCGCAGGATGCATGCAGCATGCAAAACCAAGCCCCCTCCAGTTCACAAAAAAAACTTTCTCCGTTGAACCAGTCCCTGGTGCTCAAAAGGTTGGGGGCCACTGAGCTAAACCACAGAAATGTAGGGAAATTGAACTACCAAGCATAAGTAAGTGAGCTTTCAGAATGAAGCATGATTCTTGTTAAATGTAGAATGCTATAAATTGAGTTCAGTAGCGACGCGCTACAGTACACACAAATATATAGTGATGATATATCTTGAAACAATGAGGTTTTTCTACTGGGGGTTCAACATGCAAATATCAGAATTTTACTAAGCGTAGCAGCATCTAAGAAAATACAGTACATGTGAAACACTTAGATATTAAGACAACTTTTCTACATGATGATCTGAAAAAAGGAGATTTTATAAACCAGCCACCAGGTTTTGTAAAGTCAGTAGAAGAAACACTGTAAATTACAAAAGTCTATATATGGACTAAAGGAAGCATTCAAAGCATGGTCTGATGAACAAAATCAAGTTTAGTAAAACAAAGACTTTAAGCAGGGAAATACTGATTGAAGTTTATATACAAGAATCAAAAATGGAAGATAAATGTACAGTACAATCTTTGTCATGCTGATGATTGAATTGTACAGTATGTTTAGAGTACAAAAGTGATACATAGTTTTGAGACAGTGATAATGTAAATAAAGAAGTAAAACAACTCGGGGATATTAACTTCTATCTTGGAACTGAAATAAAAAGGACAAAGGTAGAGGGTTCTTGCTCAGTCAAACCAAACAATAATAGATCTAATAAAGTTTCTAGACCTTGGTGAGGCAAAGCAGTCATGGTCAGTCCTACAAGGTAGGCCAGGCCGAAAAACAGACATCAGAAAGATCTCAATAATTATATTTTATTGTTTCAGGATATAATAATAAAATCTTAAAAGCCTGACTAAGTTTCTCTCTGCCTCATTTTATGCTAAAAATAAAGGTGAGGGTTATTTTGAATTTCTTTCTCACAGTTCCTTCTATTGCTGGGTTGTGTAATCTCTTCTTAAGTCCCTCCTTCCTTTCCCCATAATGGCTCTTTCATACTTTCTCCAAGATCAGCTCTGTTTATCTTTACGGTACACCCATACAAGTTTAGTACCCAAACAAAGAGAAAAACTAAAGTTAAATTGGCAAATAATGAGCAATATAAGGGAGTTGGGAGAAAGCTAATATATTGCAACTGTGAGAAGCTCTGGCCTGGCCAGTGCAATTGGATTGCTAATTAGAAGTATTAGAAAGAACAGCCAATACAAGAGGATTAGATAGCAGTAAATGATGGAACTGGATGCCACAAAGGAAATATGGATTTTAATTTTAAACTGCCTATGACTAATAATCCAGAATATATGGAATATATACCCTGTTTCCCCGAAAATAAGACCTCCCCGGATAATAAACCCAATCAGGCTTATGAGCACATGCACTAAAATAAGACCTCCCCTGAAAATAAGCCTGCCCCCAAAATATATAAATGGATGGACAACCATGAGGTAACCACACTCGCTGTCTCCTGCATCTCAAAAATAATAAGACCTCCCCGAAAATAAGGCCAAACACTTATTTCAGGGGTCAAAAGCAAATAAGACCTTATTTTTGGGGAAACACGGTATAGGTTTAAACTGGATTGGAAATAAATCTGATAGGAAATCAGATTAAAGAACAATTATTCTTTAATCTAGGGGTGGGGAACCATGACCCTTTTATGACTTGTGGACTTCAACTCCCAGAATCCCTGAACCAGGCATGCTGGTTCGCTCGGATGGGCTGCAGCTGCGCGTGCGCTGGTGCTTTTAAAAAGCTTATGCGCAGAAGCAAAATCCAAGATGGTGGCGCCTATGGGGCCGCCGAAAGAACCAATTTGGGGGCATAGCAGGCCCAGGTTACTAACGGTTCTACCAAACCCTGCCGGTAAGTTACTAACGGTTCGGTAGAACCGGACCAAACCGTTAGGAACCCACCTCTGATTGTAGCTCTGTTATCTACAGATGATGAATACTGCACTGTTGTCAGGCTCCAAACACCTAAAAAGACACACTGAATTTATTTTATGCAATTTCCTTTATTATTCCTCACCTACAGACAGAAGTTTCACCCAAACTAAATTACTTGCGTTATTAAAAAGACAAAAACTCTTTAAGAACTCCTAAGGAGAAGCTGCCTTGACTCTCTTCCTCCCAACCAAACTACCTAAACTTTGCTGCCTCTGGGTCCTCTGGAGTGCAGCCCCTCCCTCCTGAGGGAATCCAGACTGCATTCCACCACAACTGCGGAAGAAGCATGCAAGGCACTTGTATGGCTGCACAAACTATTGCTACACTTGAAAATAAAAAGAATCAACCATTAGGATTCAGAGTGTGAAGTAACTCATAGCAGTTTAACCCGTTATATTGCACAATTTGATCACAAAGCTAAGGAGAAGAAAGATGTTGGAATGCTTCATCTACACCATTTTTTTTTTTTTTCATGGTGCAGAATAGAGAAAGTATAATCTGGTGTTCTACTTTTCATCTCTGTTTTTCAGGCATTGTGTACATACAAAAGCATAATGCTGCAGTAACCAAAGACTACTCCCTTTGGGATTAATTACCCACAATATTGTTTGTAGTGACTCTGGAAATCTTTAGATATAGCTAGATATATAGGTAATGTGAATTTTCCCCTGTTCATGTTTCTTTCTTCTTCTTCTTCTTTTTTGTTCCCTTTTGACTAGGAATGTGCAGGTTGCAAACTAAATTGAAAATTAGAGATAATAATTTTTAAACGTTTTAAGCCTTAGCTACTTTATGCAGATTGTATAGTAGTAGTAATACAGGTAGTCTACTACTTACGATCACAATTAAGCCCAAAATTTCTGTTGCTAAATGAGAGAGTTGTTAAATGAGTTTTGCCCCGTTTTATGATCTTTTTTGCCACAGTTATTAAGTGAATCACTGCAGTTGTTAAGTTAGTAACACGGTTGTTAAGTGAATCTAGCTTTCCCATTGACTTTGCTTGTTAGAAGGTTGCAAAAGTTG
>JANHFT010000634.1:94636-124694 GCA_032467955.1 Pseudoxenodon macrops | reverse complement strand
AAATCCCCCTCCTGGCTGGCCCCACCGACCCAACCCCTCCCCTCCCAGGAGTCTCCACATGGCCGGTTTTGGATGCAGGTAAGTGCAGGCTACACATGGAGACCACCCTTCCCGAGGGTGGAAAACGGGCCTACTGGAGGTTTGGGAAGGACGGCCTCCAGAGGGCCCCCAGAGCCTGGGGAGGTCGTTTTTGCCCTCTCGGAGGCTCGAGGAAAGCCTCCGGAGCCTGGGAAAGGCAAAAACGCCCCCTCCACCATGGTACAGGAGGCCAACTAGGCCACACACACCATGGCCACACATACCCAGCAACCAGGCAGAGAACCCCTTACTAAAAATTTTGAAGTCCACCCTGGGTACCACCTTTTTGTATTTTGGAGGGACAGGACCTCAGATAGAAGAATCTCATGTGAGACAGGAGGTGGGTGAAATACAAGTTTGAGGGAAGCTCTGAATCCTAGCCTTAGGAAAACATCAAGTGGTCAGAGTGGCAAATTTATTAATATGCAGTAGTGTTTCTCAACCTGTGATCCGCATCACAGGGTCCATGAAGTCTTGAAGAAATCTTGCCATCAGGCTCCATTCTCCACAATTATCAGAATACTCCTCCTCCAAATCATGCAATGCATGAGAACAATAGTATTGACTAGCCTTTTTAGCTAAGATTTAGTTGGGAAGTTTTCTAGCCTCAGAACAATGGCATTCAATAGTCTTTTAGCCCTAGGAAGCAAGTGAATCTTCAGGATTTGAGGTCTTTTTCTGAAGCCCAGCAAGGAGTCTCCCTTCCCTGAATATAGGGGACGGAAAATCCTTCACCACACTGCAGGAACAGGCCTCAAATCCTGTATCCCTTCCATTTGCAACCTTCCTTGCCGGCTTTTCCATTGACTTTCTTGGAAAGCCAGCAGTGAAAATTGCAAATTGTGATCACTTGGCAACTGGTCATAAATGTGAGCCAATTGCCAAACGCCTGAAATGCAGTCATGTGATAGAGGGCGGAACTACTTTTTAAGCTTGTTAGAAGTGCTTTATGGGCTGTAAAGTGCCTTTTCCAAGGCTGTTGTGACTTTGAATGCTTGTTAAACAACTGGTCTTAAGTCGAGGATTACCTGAATCCTTGGCGGTTACTAAAACTATACTTTAATTTTGAAGGAAAAATAAAATATATTAAAAAGGACCACCCAACAGAGAGTGTTCCCAACAATAACTTGAGTCCTGTCCAGTCAAAGATTAACTATAACAGGAAGTTATGTTATAGTTCATTGTCTACTTTGAGCTATGTTGGAAAATGATTTTTCCCGGAGAAGCTGTCCCCTACAGTTCAGCAGTTCATCACTTGGAGCAGTCAGAAAAGTTGATCCAGCAGTTCCTGACACTAGTGATGCTTTATTTCTAGGCATATGAATATATTAATCCCCAGGGACCTCATTTGTTTGACCATTGCTATGAAATAAATGTCAGATGGAATTCTAAACACAAATAATAAAAAATAATTAACTGTGGGAAAGCTGAAAAGAACATCCTTCAATATGGACATGGAAAAAATGTTGATGTTCTCAACAAGAAACTGTTGACTTATTTAGAATTTGGAATTCAAGCGTACAAGCTTCTGCTACACAACATCCCAAACCTAACAACTGTTAATAAAAAAAACTCCAAACAATTCTGGATAGTGGACATTTGCAGAACTTGGGAGATAGCAGAAGAAAAAGAAGAGAAAGAACTAAAAAAAGATCACAAAATGCAAAGATCTGCAAATAAAAGTAGAACAGCTATGGCAAAGGAAGGCAAAGGTAATACCAATAATAACAGGCCCTTTGGATGCAGTCCCAAAACAACTGGAACACTACTTGAACGCCATTGTACTTGAACACTACTTGAACACCATTGGCATTGATAAAATCACCACCAGTCAATTGCAAAGGCAGCTTTACTGGAAACGGTTTACATCCTGTGATGACACCTTTAACACTATCAAACATCTGCCTTTCCCCTATTTGATAGAAGGACAAAAATGCCAAATCCAGTCTAAACATCTGGCTGATTGTATGACAAACCGTCATAATAATCATTGATGTTCCCCCTGACTTCATATAGAAACTATGTTAAAAACATGTAAAACTAGAAAACAACTCAAAGCAAAAATAAATAAATAAGAGCAAGGCTGGCAGAGATAACAAATCCAGATGGGAACAAAGAAAATGAAGAAAAGAATGCTTAAATCACAGTCAAATAAATAAATAACCCAATAATAAAAAGAAACACTAAAAAGAATGGGTACACAAAATCCCTTATTGGCAGAAGCATGAAAATATGTAAGGCATATGGTTCTGGAGACAGAACCAGCAAAACACAGCTGGAATGCTTTGGCTTTTCTCCTATTTAAATTCACCTTTGCAACACCAGATTAGCACTCTCAAAAGTACACTAATGCATTGCTCTATCTCTCTATGTCTGCTTCTCTCTCTCCCCTTGGCAAAAAAATTGATTTCCTCTTCTGAGGAGGAAAAAAAAAAAAGAATGCCTCAGCCTCAAGTGTTAAGCAGGCATAATGTAATAAGAGCCTATTTGGGAGTTTCCAGGATTGTGCAAAATCAAATATTATATTTTTAAAAGCTAAGAATCAGAATCATTCTGGGATAACGGCCTTCCGCAAGCTTATTTGAAGGAAGAGAAAAGATGGCACATACAGCATTTTTCTAAAGAAAGAGGATGGCATCACAATTCTACTTTGCTTCATGCAAATGTTTTTCTAGCCCTCCCTATAGAGCCAGCCTCTTTAAAAGCAGGGAAGCCCCTTCTTCTGCTTTCTGTCAGCCTCTGAGCCAATCTGACCCAATATGAAGTAGTCCACACTCCTTAAAGTTGCCAAGGTTGAGATGCCCTATTTATTCTAAGCCCAGTTTATCATGTGCTTACTGAGTAGCAACTGCATGTTGGACAAGCCATCGCACTGAGGTGTCCCTTAATGATAATGGCTCCCATCAAGATTCGGCTACAGTCTTCCCTATATGGTGTGTCACGATGTCTACCAGTTCTTGCTCAACATTTCAGCACAGGTGGTTCAACCATTTCCCCCATGGGGGGGGGGATTTAAAGTGTGAAAGTCATGATCCAGCTATTTATACGTTTCTCTTGCAAATGAATAAAAATGATCATGTTCTTTTTAATTTTAAGAAGATTTTGCATCCAGCACAAAACTCACTCAGAGTCACATTTTACATTTGGATTATATTTTGAATGCCAGCTACAACCCACAGCTTACATATTTTAATGGTATAACCCAGCTGCTATGGCCTAGAGGTGGAGCTCTGGCCTCACAATCAGGAGGTTGTGAGTTCGATCCTAGGTAGAGGCAGATGTAAGGGTCTCATGCTTAGGCAGGGGGTTGGACTAGATGACCTGCAAGATCCCTTCCAACTAATCTATTAAAAACTGCACTTTTCCAATTTGTTATTGGGTTCGTTAATGTAGGCATAACCTGGTAGCCAGTCCTTTGCAGTATTGTTTGTTTGTTTATAATTATTAGCCATCCAACTCCAATGGACTCTAGACAATGTACAAAACTAAAAAATAAAGGCAAAAGCAGCTAAAACATTAAGTCAAATGGATAGCCCAGACTAAAAATAACGTTAGTAGTGGAAGCAAATATAGTTAAGATTTCGGTCCCAGTCTATGAAGTAAATAGGAGTATTTATTTTTTATATATTTAGGAGTTATAGGAGTAAATAACAATAACTGAAAACAATGAAATCTATATCTCAGAAAATTCTTAGAATTACGGCAAAATCAAAATGAAACCTCTCCCTCATGGCTAAATGAATACTTCCCACTAGTTCTTAAGATAAGCTCAAATTATAACAGTATAACATTTGCTGTCCTACTGGCCATTTCTATTCTGCTGTTGACATAATGATGCCAAATATATTTGTATTTATTTACAGTGTAGAGGGCACATTAAAGTCAGGATTCATGTATTCTCTGGCTTTGCTTCCCACCCCCACCCCTTTCCCCCTAAATGACACCAGCCAGCCAGAAACCTTCAATCATTAGATTGTAGAACTGAGGGTGGAAGAAGAATTTCAGCAGGAGCTCAAGTGATAGAAGCTGGCTTTAGGCTCTGTTTGGACAAAAGTTTATTACTATTCCAGAATAGCATTACTGGAATACTATACTAATATTAGCTGATTATCAAGAACCCTTTGAACATGCTGGCAAAAACCAGAGCTGCTAGTTTGTTCCTTTTGGGTTTATGTTGGAAGAACACTAAATCAGCATTCAAAAACAGCCTGAATTAGAGTGGACAGACTTTGTGAGTTTTGCCATGAAGCAGCAGAGAGTGAATTTATGTCTCTCTTCTCCTTCTCCTTGCAGTCCTCTCCAGCTGCCACCAATGAGCAACTGCTGTTGGGGCCGATCCCAGTCTCCATATTAGGAATTGCTTGGAGACGGAGAGGTATAGGGAGAGAGCCTGATTTGAAGAAACAAATTCTTCCACTACTAAGAGTAAAATGCCCCTGGAAGACGGTGCCCATGACACAGGGGGAGGGGGTATAGGCACACCAATTTAAAAGAAGCCAATACTTAGACAAACAACTGAGTGTGGCACTCAGCAAGTGGTTTCTAAAGGGGATGATGTTTAATCCATGACAAAACTGCCACATCTTGTCTGCTTAAGGGAGGAAATGTTACTTTAACATCAGAACCGCTAAGGATGACTTTAAGATGTCTGAAATACCACTTGAGAATGAGATTAAAATAATGTCATGTGGGCACAAGAGAAAAAAGATGCTGCTAGGCCATGTTTATGCTGCGTTAGGTATAAATACTACAGGTTATCCTGTCCTTGTACAGGATGAATTGAACCTGGAATTACAGCCATAAATCATGCTGCAATGGTAAGCTGGTCATCACATGACCAACCCGATTTTATGACATTTTCTGAGGCAGTGGTTAAGCGAATGCAGAAGTAAATGCAGCTTTCTGGGAAAAGACTTAAATTGTGGTCACGTGACTGGGATACTGCAAATGGCCATAAATGCGGTGTAGTTGCTGAGTGCCAAAAATGCGAGCGGGGGTGGGGGTGGCTATTGGGACTTCAAAACCAGGACATAGGTATCTTTAGGTTGAGTTCGAATGGTCTCTAAGCCACTGATTGTTAGTCGAGTACTCCCTGCAAGGAAATGTCTTCAGTTACAGATAATGAGATTGGCACAGGGACAAATACCAATTATTCTGACCCATCTCCTGCAACAGCTTTCAAGGGCTTTCCAATAATTCTTTGATCTCATCCACCTACCTTGTTTACCCTGCTACTTCTCTGGATAATGCAAAACATGCTGTTTTTTCTACTCTGTTTTCAAGTCTCATCACATGCCCAAAGACCATGAATTTTTGCTTGTTGATCATTGCCTCAGAAGAACAGTCAGCCTTTGTTTAGTCCAGAACTGAATGATTGGTTCCTCTTGCAGTGCCATAGTACTTTAATAACCATCTCCAAATACATCATTCTTTTTTTTATTCTCTCTCAGTAGCCAACTTTACCACTCGTACATTATCACTGGAAAGATCATTGCTTTAATTTGCCGTTAATATGTCTATTTCCTTAAGAACATGTCTATGTTTCTCATTGCTCTTTTCCTAAGATTCATTAATCAATAAATGTCCTCTTTACTTGCCCAACACAGTCATGATGATGTACTATGGAGTCCACAAAAGCAAAAAAACTATATACCACTTTTGCATTCACCTACGTTTTTTTAAAATTCAGTCTCAATTCATGTGGTTGACAAAACCTATCTAGTTGAAACATTCATGAGCAACAAATTAAAATAAATGGATGGGCATTTATAATCATTGTTGTTTGGTAAAGAACCTAGGCTTTATAGCTCTGTGAGAGAGGCTAACAGAAAATTTCAAACATCTTTAATATAGCTAAAATTCCCGTGATTATATAACATTGCATTAAGACATCATATTAACATTCTGCCCAACAGAATTAATATTTTTGGCAGATGGGTCCAGAAATTGCTAATGAAAATACAAATTACTGGCTGAATTTAGCACCTTAGAACATATGCATGATATTTTCACAAAGGGAAATATTTATATATATATATACTATTTCATTATTTTCCATGTTAATTTTTAAACTGGAGTAAAAATAGTTGATTATGAGAAGCACTCATCCTGTATTATATATGCTGAAGTGGTAATGCTTTGCAGTTCATCCATTTAAAGGAGGAATCCAGCTTTTTCTAATAATTGTCTGAAGGGCCTGGAATATACTGTTGATGTCTTCCCTTATTTCTCTTTTGCTGTTCCTCCAGGACAGCAGGAACAGATATGGATCTAATAGGCAAAGAAAAGAGCAGCAAAGAGTAGCATATTTCTGTTTTCATATACTTCAGTTATTTTTCTGTTAATGTTCAGTTTCAATCATATTTTTATGAGCCTAAGCATTGTATCTAAAATGTGGGCGAAACCTACTGGCAGCTTTCTTGTCCATTTGTAATCAAAATTTCTCTCCCGGCCCCTACTCTACTAAAAAAAAAATAGCAAGAATTGGAAATGACACTGAATTAAAAATGATCAGTGAGGAGAGGATTACACATCCCACTTTCTCTACTTCCATCACTGCATTTTCGTGTGTCTCCAGACAACTGGTTTTCTGTTTTCAATGGAGTGTGTAAACACCAGGAAATTGAACACAGCTGAGTAGCATCCCATGAAATGAGACAAACATATTCTTAACTCTTTTATTTTTTAAAAGAAGCATCTGTGTGAAATACATGCATTATATTTCGAACTCATTGTGTACCCCTTTGCGTATTGTATTCTTATTGTTATGTCTGGTTTGAAGTACGAGTCATATATTGCAATTCTAGACTGATATTGTGACCTCAGCAAGTGGCTGCTTAGACTATCAAGGAATTCCAGGGCTACAGTATATACACAAGTCTGGAAAGTCAAAATCATCTTTCATTTGACTGCCAAGAAAACTGTTGCTGTGTTATTAGGAGTTGAGCTCAACATTAAGGAGATTTTTTTTTTTTAAATTAGACATGACAAAAGAATCATGTGCTGTGCCAGCACTCAACACATTTCATGACTGTGGTCTACTGAAGGTGCTTTCTGTCCTAATTTCAAGCGTTCACTCTAAACAGCCACCCACTTAATTGTGCCGAAAAGGGCTTCCCCACGGTTATGTACAAAAACAAGCTTCATAATTGCCACTCTGTTTCACTGCAGATGCAGAATTCCTCTACTCAAAGGGCTGCCTTCTGTTTTACATTCCTGGCGTATGCCAAAGGCACATGATGCAGATTCCATGAAATGTATTTCTACATGCTGCTCCTTTTTACGCTAGTTATGGTACACATAACAAACAAAAACCCTCAGTGTTTAAAGCCCATCAGATCTTTTCCTCCCCCCCATCCATAGAGGTAAGAATCTATGAGTGTTAGTAAATTATAGATAGTGCACTGGATATTCCTGCCCATCTAGCAGTTCAAAAGCATGCAAATGTGATAAATAAATAGTGGGATAAATAAAACTTCAGTGGGAAGGTAAATTTGTTCTGTGCGCCTCAGCGTATAATGGTCACATGACCATGGAAGTGTCTTCAGACAATGCTGGCTCCCTCAGCTAAGAAACAGAGATGAGCAGCGCCCCCTAGAGTCAGACCTGACTGGAAAGGGAAAACTTACCTGTACCTTTTGTCAGGCACTGACACCTTTAGTGTAATGAGAGAAATGGATATACTGGTGATAAATCAAGGTAGTTTTCACTTTCAGTCAATAGTCAATAGTTGTCTAAATATTTGCCAACGAATACCAATTCTGATGTTACTTTTAATCTTTTAATTAGGTAGAAGCAGGTTTGAATTTTCCTAAATAATGCGTAAAATTCTTCAGGAATGCATAGGAGTCTCTTATAAATATATGCATATAATCTGGAAACATTTTTAAGTTGTTGGTATTTAAATTGAAACCACATTTAAGAGTTGCAAATCATACTATGCATTATATTTGTAGAAAGTAAAATTCTGAATTAACCCACAAACTGGAAGACTCAATCTTTATCCAAATCTTTACAATAAACACAGGATGTTAAAAAAAGCAGTAGGAGATGACCCTGAGGGAGGCTGAGCTCCAGGCAGGGGTCAAACACATCATCAGTCATGAGTCCTTCATGCCCACAAGGGAGCTAAGTCCAGTCTACCTTGAATTCCTTTCTATTCTTAACCCCTGCTAATTTCTCATGACCGTTAGTAGTTCAGATTCTTGTAGAGAGTTTAAGCTTAACATAAACCTTAATATACATTTGAATTGCCTGGATCTCTTGATTTCCCTGGTACTTGACAGCCAATGCCATAAAGGGCGAAAGGGAAAGAGCTCAAGACTTTGATACCCACTCACTCTTCAGGCCTCTAGGAAAGCATGAATGAAGGATCCAAGGCTTGAAAAGAAATTATCATAAACTAAACAGCTAGGTTGGAAGAAATGGGAAATTAAAATATAGTTATCACCCTTTTTTAAATGAACCTTTGAAAGAGAGAATTCCAGTGAAAAGAGTTTCAGTTAATTCCAAGTAATAAAATGTTCTAAGAAATTAGGAAACAAATTTATAAAGTCATTCCCTTTTTTTTTTTTAAATCTAGTTTTCAAAAAAATTATTAATTAACTTTATATACTGCCCATCTTGTTATTAAACTAACTTGAGACAGTTACTTCTTGGAATAAGTACCAGTTTCATAGATATATATCTTTCTTTTTATATACCAGTGGTCCACATCAGGAGATGTCATTTCTAGAATCTGGTTGCCATGAAAATTAATCCTTCTTATGTGCTTTGTTAGTTTTGCTCTATCAAAATGTATGTATGCTATAAATTTCATCAGATGTATAAACATTATTCGAAGAAATATCTAAACATCTTTAACAGCAGTGTTGGAGGAACAGTAAAATAAGAAAAAGAAAAGAAAATGTAGAAAGGGGAGCTAACGCTAATGAGCAAAATAGGTGATACTTGTTAAACTATGGTATGGGCATTTTAGTTTTGATCGGTAGATTAACACACATGATATGATAAATATATTCAATCTGTGTTTTATCCTTGCAAAAGTGTTACACAGTTCAGATTATTCACAATAAAATTGATCTCAATAGAATGAGGAGATTTCTCAGACCACATTCTGCCTCTGTTCCCTCCTCATAATTAACCTGGTGATCTAGGAACATAGTCAGATCTCTTGGTCAATTATTTTAGTAGCCTCTACAAGAGTGGATGGGACTTGTGACCTTAACCAGTATTATAAAGATTCAGGGATTCAGAACACTGGTAGGAAATTCTGTACTGGAGGTTGTAATAGCTTTTCCTGCTGCTCTATAAGCTCTATAACTGTTTTTCTTGGAGAACTGATTGCCTTGAATGTAAAAAACAAACCCAGAGCTGTTTAGGGTAAAACTGTCCCTTCTTAATCTCCCAGATAATTGGGAATAGCTATTTCCTTATTCACAGTGACCCTGTTGTGTTCTCTCAAATAAACCTACATAATCGCCAGAGAAAACTTCTTATTGAGTAAATGTGGGAAAGAAATATAATAAAAAGGTAACGTATTATAGTTATCCAGAATATCTGCAAGCCAGAATAGATTAATCCAAAGGAATTGCTATATATCAGTTCAAATGCAGGTTTTGTTTACATTTTGAGTTGAAATATAGATTACAGTGTACTTATAATAAAACTTATTTTACTGATTTTTTTGTTAATATTCTTATTTCTAAAGTAAACCAGTTTAGTCCATAACTGGTATCAATTCTCCCTTTTTTCTTTCCTTTCCTTCCTATTTTGGGAGGAAAATCTGCAAAAGAAAAACTTATTCTTCCTGGTACAAAGTACTCCCAGTCCAGGTTAGGACACCTTTAGTTGAAAGTGAATTAAAATGAGATAATTGCATCATAACCTAATTAAGAATCCTCATTTATTTATTCAATTGCCAATAATTATATTGATAATTTGATATTAAAGAAAACAACGGGATACATTTGCATATATAGATAACATCTTGCAGCTAAGCCAAATGTTTGCCTTCTTGATTGGACATATCTTTCCAGATGAATAAATTTTTCTGTAATGTATTTTCCAGATTAGAACAAGAAATAGGAAAGCTTGAATGTGAAGAATCCCAAATATCTGCCAAAGAACAGATCATCTTAGAAAAACTAAAGGAGACAGAAAAATCTTTTGAGGACTTACAAAAGGTAAGCTGAAAAAGAAAATTCAAACAACTTGATCTTAAGAGAAAACTTTTCTTTCCAACTACATACAAATAGAGATAGGTATCATGGAGAAACTCCACAAAAGAATGGGGTCAGACTAAGATAAGTCAATAGAAAAGTAAGCTTTGTTTATTAAATTTGATTCCTTCCTTTAACACTAATTCAAAGCTATATAGAATAGCCAGATATTCAAGTTAACCATAAGAAGGTTTTGCCTTCAACATATGAGTTGCATTGAGACAATAACAATGTCACTACAACACAAAACAAGATTTAGTGGCTGGATATTTACTCAAAAGGAAGTCTTACAGAGGTCAGTGCAGTTAAATACCTTCCCACAGGCAAGTATCTACAGCAACCTCACTAACTTCAAGTCCATTCCTACTATTGCTACAGATGGGCCCTGCATTTGAAATATATTTAGGGCAGATGTGTCAAACTCACATCATCATGGTGGCATCATGTGACACATCGGGACTTTTTTCCCCTTCGCTAAAACTGGGTGGGTGTGGCCAGCACGTGACACATCCGGTCCAGGGGCCGGGAGTTTGACAGTCCTGATCTAGGGGGTGCCAGTTTAAGGAATAATGGCTCATTGGTCCTGCAGTTTAAGAGTGATGGGGAAAAAAAATCACTATATAAGTAGAATGGCTTATATATTTAAATATTACAGAATGCTATCTAGTGTAACTTGGACATTTAAGATTAAATATTCTAAAACCCTCATTTGGTATTAAAATTGTTTACACAGATTATTATTATAATCCAGAACCACCAAATGGAGATTTATTCCAAAAAATCCTTATATGTAACTGCCAAGATACTTCAGAGATTCCAAGTGGCCCCATGTATAAAATTACTCATGATACTATCATCAATTTATGCATTCACTGAAGAATTTGTTTTTCCAAATAAGCTGTTGGAATACTGAACATACTTAGGCAAAAGAAGAAATTGAAATTTGAACTTTTACAGCTAGCAATAAAGAAATTCATAATATCCTAGAACATTGTTAAATCAAGTGTTCTCTTTCAATAATTCTTGCAAGTCATGAGACATTACCTATATCAAATTCAAATTGATTCAATCAATTTTTATTTATTCTGGTCCTCAACCAGAATGGCTCCCAGAATGGCTCACTTTTCAGTTAGAAACTACAAAAGTAAAACCTTATAATCTTAAAATGCACCACTGAAGAAAGAAAATCAAGAGAGAGAGGACAAAACAAAATTTATGCACCAGCTTCTACTATCACTAAATTTTTACAATATCTGGTTAGATAGAAATTGTTCAGGAACAATGGAGTCAAAATAAACTTTTCTCTCAGCAATGTCAGTGAAATGACCCTGCTTCCTATCCCTGCTCTGACAGAATGAAAGTACACTTCATTTAGTACTTAATTAAGATACTTAAAATGCAATTTACAAGTGTGTGGGAGGTCATTTTAGGCAGATGAAAGCAATGAACTTGATCTGAATTCAGCACAGGCTCTGTAGTTCCCATAGTAATAATCCACAAATTACATTGATTTCACAGCAGGATTCACATGCATGGCTATATTCTGGAAGAAAGTTGAAATATTCATCCTGCCCAACAGGAGCAGAAATCGTTCTTTCTCTCAAAGAAACTTCCATTTTAAAATTAAGGCCATGTAAAACAATACTGTTGGGATGCTGAACACATTTAGGCAAAAGAAGAAAACAGAATTAGCAAAATGGATAGCATAAAGGTTAATTAATTATTACAAAGAACATTATGAATTCTAAAGAAGTGTTGGCACTTAGACAAGCTTTCATTTCCAGAATTAAAGAAGAAGAGCATGTAAATTAAATTACAAAATGAATATAATATACATCTGGCTCTGATTACATATTCAGCTTGCAAATTCCTTTACACTACACATAACACATGTTTCAAGTAGTAAAAGAGAATATTTGTAGCTCAGATTGAACTGTGGAGTTCTTAGTGCATTCTGAGCTTGGTTGTTTTCTTGCAGACATTTCATTACCTGATTAGGTAACATCATCAGTGCATCATCAGTCGGGTAATGAAATGTCTGCAAGAAATCAACCAAGCTCCCAAAGCATCAAGGACTCAGTATGCTTCAACTGCATGTGCATGTTATTTATCAGGAAGTTGCTATTTCTATTTCTGAGAGCCATGGACTCCTCAGCAGCCTTAGAGCACATTCTTTCTGATATGTCTGATAAACAGGGATAGTGATGCTTGGTTATTTGAAAGCATGTCTGGTTCAACTTGCAGAGTTCTGCCTCTATTGCTGACTGTAGTGACACGAAAGCCGTTATAATTGGGGAACAGGTCCTCTTATGAGAAAAAAAGAAGAGTCTTTCTCACAACCAAGCCTGGAAAGATACTGAGCTACCAGTCATGATACAAGATTAGCCCAAGCCAACACGGACAATGTATAATGGAAAATATAATTCAAAATAATTGTAGAATGGATATTAGCTTATTTTATATGCTTTGCTTCCTAGTAGCACTGTTTCCTTCCATACTAAATGGAGAGGGAAATAATCCTTTATTTTCCTATTTAGTAAAGTGGGAATGGGACATCTCAATGTGAATGTGCTTGCAAATAAGAACAGGAACAAAGTATTGAATAAAACATCAGTGGAAGAGTTGAGCATGAATATGAGCAAGAGAAAACGTATGCATGAATTATATTTAAATGTAAGCCTAATCCCCACCTGTGATCAGCTCCAATGGGGGGGGGGCTTAAGAGTGGCTTCCTGCCTATTCCTAATTTATAGAACTACTGTAAATAATATTAATATGCTATGTGCCAAGCACTTTTGAACACTAATATTATATAAAACTAATTGATTCCAATGCTTTTCATATTTCAGAGTTTCTCACACCAAGATGGAGGTAAGTGGTTTGTTTTGCTCTTATACTTGATATCTGTAGCTATCTATTGTTATATATGAGCATTTTTTTTACTAGTTTACTACTTTTTAAGACATATATACTAACCTTCAAAATACTATTAGAAAAAGAGAATATGGAATAAAGCTTTTCAAACGTCCTTGATGCCAGCAATAAGCTGCCTTTAGATTTCATGTGCCATAGCTCAAGAGAAATCCTATTCTATAGATATCTGATAGCAACAGGGCATATATGCATACAAATATAGGTTTTATCATGATGTAATGTAATGATAACCAGATACATCCATACTAAACATAATTACTTGAAAACAAATCTTAACGGTTGGAGACAAAGCAGATCCTGATAGCATAGAAGAAACCCCCAGCCCCTCCTCCAAATAACCCTCATAGATAATGTTGGGTTACAATAAAAACAAAACACAAATGTGGACCCATTCGACTGCTATTTATACTTGTGTGTGGGCATGTGGACCAGAGGTAGATTTCAGCAGGTTCTGAGCAGTTCTGAAGAACCGGTAGCAGAAATTTTGAGTAGTTTGGAGAACAGAGGAGGTAAATACCACCTCTGGCTGGCCCCGCCCCATCTATTCTCTGCCTCGCGAGTCCCAACTGATTGGAAGGAAATGGGGATTTTGCAGTAACCTTCCCCTGCCACGGCCACCAAGCCATGCCCACAGAACTGGTAGTAAAAAAAATTGAAACCCACTGATGTGGACATATTTGTTTCCAATAAGACTATTAAATTCATGTAATCTAGTTGAACCATTATCTGATCCTTAAGACATTCTGTCTAAAACATTTTGTAATTTTGCATTTCATCAATATTAAATTTTACACACATGAATTATGTGTGTAACAGTAATTACCATACCAGACTAAAATCCAAGATGGCAGCGCCCAGGGAGACACCGACGAAACCGGCTCCATGATGTCATCGCCGAGCTACTAACGGTTCTAAAGAACCGGTTAGAACCGGTAGGAACCCACCTTTGAGTAGCAGGCATTAACAATGGTTCTAGAGTAAAATGGAGGAAGGTCTCCTGATAGCTCTCATAACTCTCAATTGGTCTGTTTATGAGATGCAGCCCAGAGTAAAATGGGAGGTAGCTTTCTCAGTACTCCTGCTCAAGCCAATCTCTCCTTGCATCTATTCTCTGTTAATTGACCCTGTTGAGTCCATATATCCAGATGGCACGCCCAGATAACCACCAGGCAAAAATCAGGAGGCCATGAGTTCAAGTCCTACCTTAGCCATGAAAGTCATCTGGATAAATTTGGACCAGTCACTCTCAGCCCAACCCACCTCACAAAGTTGTTATGTAAGAAAGAGGAGGAGGAAGGTATGTTGGATGTGTTTGCTACTTTGAGTTATCTGTAAAATAATAAGGATGGGATACAAATACATACATATTGTATATAAATACATAAATGCACACATACACATATACATACATACTGGTCCCTTTCAGATGTATTGGGCTTCAGCCTTCAGAACTGCAGGCCAGCATGGAATTGATATTGTAACTTGTAAGATTCCAGAGTTCTGAATTTACAAAGAGACCATGGTGCTGTGTAGCACATTTCTGCTGAGGTGCAAGTTAGGCTGTTAGTCATTAAAAACAGCATGAGTTTCATATCTTGAAAGGAGGATAAGAAGCTATCTTTACATCTCCAAATGGATAAATCACAACCAAGTTCTAAAACTAGAGGAGGCTTGTTTAAAATAACCGAGAACAAACTGCTTGCCAAAAAATGAGAGACATCATCACTCAACACATTGCTGCTATCAATTACTATTCAATAATGTGCTATGCCCAGACATGTACCCTGAATTATGTCAGCTTTTATAGGAACAGTTTATTGGTTATACCATAATATCTAAAGCTTTTTTTACCATTTGTTTTAATCTGCATACTGAAACAGCAATAATTATTATGTAACAACAATACTGCCTAGGTGACATTTAATCTTACAAACCATAGAGTTGCTTGACTATCGTTTTATTGTTAATGGTAGAGCATAAGTTGAATTGCCCAGAAGTCATCTTGCATATAGGTAGTCCTTGACTTATGACCACAATTGAGTCCAAAATTTCTGTTGCTAAGCAAGACAGTTGTTAATTGAGTGCCTCATTTTACGACTTTGTCACAATTATTAAATTAATCAGTGCAGTTATTAGGAACACGGTTAAGTGAATCTGGCTTCCCCATTGATTTTGCTTGTTAGAAGTTTGCAAAAGATGATCACATGACCCAGGGACACTGCAGCTGTCATAAATATCAACCAATTGCATCCAAATTTTTATCACCTGACCGTGCGGTGAAAATGTTCATAAGTCACTTTTTCAGTATCATTGTAAATTTGAACAGTCAGTAAACAAACTCTTGTAAGTTGAAAACTGCCTCTATATTGTTTTAAGAAAGAAAATTAATAACACAATAAATAGGCATGACATTGCAAAGCTCCTCATCTAGAATTCAGCACATTATCTCTTCTGCCTGCCAGTGATTAATGAATTGTTTGTTCTATAACTAGCTCCTTTAAGGCAATGTAAAAATATCCAAAATTAAAGATTTGCATAAGGCTCTCATGCAGACACCCCAGCATTTTTACAAGGAGGTTTGTCTGCTACACCAGAGTAAAATCATTACATCTCTGTTATAGTTATTTACAGAGATTACATTCAGAATTATGCCCTGCAGCAAACTTGAAAACTGAAAGTAGGAAAGAGCATCATTTGTGTGTGTGAAAGGAGGAGCAATAAAATGAGAACTAGTCTAAACCGGAGATGGAGGAAAAGGCCATGGAGTCTTATGATCAAGTTAATCATCTCCACCTGCGCTATTGGTGGCATGCCTGTTTGTTGTGGAGGTTCTGGAAATTGTTGTTTTAACCATTCATTCATGTCCAACTTTATATGCTTTTTTTATGTGTTTGCTTTTCTGGATACGTCATCCTTCAATAAATTTGTCTGAAGTGGATTTGTTATAATCAGTTTAAATTGTCCTCATCTGTTTATAGTTGGTGGCAGAGCATTTAATTGTTCTCTTTAAAACTCAATTAATTCCATCAGAAAAAAATGAAGACCTTTTAATGTAGCGATGCAAACATCTTATTTAGATATGTGGGGATGCATTGAATTTGTACATGGTGTATGGACTGTATATGGTGACAGACAGTTCAGAATCTAAAAATCAGTGAAGAAAAAAAGGAATGCAACCATTTTGATACAGCCATGACTTAAAGGGAATTACTCAACTATGTGTGCTGCAGATAAAGAGTGATGGATTCCTTGGTCAAATACGAAGAGTGAGTCCCTTTTTAAAATCAGCATCCCCACTATCACATTATTTAAAATAACATGGAGCTGCTATCAAGCTTAGTGCCACTATGGGCAAAATTAGAAGACTAATCTTCTGTTGACCTTTTCTTCTCTGTTCAAGTGACATGGTTAACTAAAGCATTCAGTTTAAGGTTAAAATTGTTATTGACTAGGTCATATCTCCCTCTCATGGCTCAGTAATATGTGTTGGGCTGAGCTGATGGGGCTAATTTACTGCCCCATCTCTACACCCAATTCAAAATGCTTACTCTCAAATATAAACACCTTTAATCTCCCTACAGCCATATAGCAATAGCAATAGTGCTTAGACTTATACAGCGCTTCATAGTGCTTTACAGCCCTCTCTAAGCGGTTTTACAGAGTCAGCATATTTCCCCCAACAATCTGGCTCCTCATTTTACCAACCTCGGAAGGATGGAAGGCTGAGTCAACCTTGAGCCTGGTGAGATTCGATCTGCCAAACTGATGGCAGCCGGTAATCAGCAGAAGTAGCCTGCAGTACTGCACTCCAACCACTGTGCCACCGCGGCTCATATGATACTGCCTAACCATTAAGAGCAGCCTTAAAAATCCTGCTCTGCCTTAGCAATATATGAAGTTAGGAAAATGACAACTTTCACCTTTTCTATAGTGCCATTCTATCTTTGAAACTGCTTACTCATATAGCAGAAGCAAGAAAATTTCGTCAAACGAGCTAGATTCAACCTGCAGAGACTCCTTGCTCGGCCCATTATTCTGACGCAAACACAAAAAGACGTACCAAAGCCTTTTAGGTACAAACATCTGTTTGCTTCTAACCATAACATTCAATCATAACATTCAGTCTTGACTTGCAAATGTACCAACAGTCTCTGTTCAACAATGTTCCAATTATATTATTTACTATATTGATTTACAATGTTACTCAATAAACATTTAACCTGTATGATAGTTCATACCTTTATTAATCCATACATTGAATATAATAAATAAACATTAGCTTTTATGCTCCTGGGAAGAAAAAACCCCGTAAGGCACATACACACATCCCATTGTACCAACTAAAGCATTTACTTGAGCAAAGATACTGTACAGAGCACCTTACTGTTTTTCCATGTTTTACAACACAAATTACTATTTGATCTATTTCATTTTCAGAGGTCATTGACCTGCTGACACGTGGAACCTCATGATTTCACATCCATATCACTAAAAAAAAGGTCTTAGTCATCAGGTCTTTCTCTCTCCCGCCTCAGCTAGACTATTGAATGGCAATCAAAGCACACTGATTCTGCATTTTGCTGCTTTAATTCAGTTATCTGGCACAAAGCTTCTGATGTCTATTGTTTGGGATAATAAGTAGGGACACTGCTGCCTAAGCAATGAAGCCTCTGGGGTCTTATTTAACTGTATTTCCCATTCTTTGATAACTAGATGCAGTAAATTACATTTACTCCCAGATCCCTGAACTCACAACTCTCTATTCACAAGCAACAGAGGCTGTTCCTGGGAAAGACAGAACAAGCAGGGTAACTGGTAAGTCTCAATAGAATTTGATTTATTCTTTCAGCAAGTCTGATCTTTTAAAAAAGGAAAAGAAAAAAAAAACATGTTGGGTTATCTAGAACTAACAACCAGCTGTATTTTATAGAATAGGGAAACCGACGGCTAGCTAATGATTTGGCAGACACCACACCTAAATTTAAGGAGACCTGTTGCATTTGTTCATAGGTTGAATGAGCTATTATAGAACTGTTTTGATTTGTTTTTAACAATTGTTAATAGGCAGACAATAGAAAACTTAATATTGTGGTTTATCTGTTTAAAGATAAAATCAGTAAGAATATTTATGTTCACAAATAAAGTTTTTGTCAAAAATTAATTCTAACTTTAAAGCAAATTAACATACTTAATCATGTTAACTGTTGCCTAATTTACTAATGACTTCCATTTTATTTCTCGCTCATTCACTCAGAATTAAATTTAATTTCATTGGCACTTATTCTCATATATCAGTCTACATTTCATTGGTTTCAATTACTTTTAATGATGTGTTTGTAAAAAGCAGCATTTGCATTAAGTATTTCTCCCCTTATAAATACTTAGATGGGGGACATGCTTTAAATTTGACAAAGTCATTTGAAATTGTTATTTATACATTCTCCATTATAAGTGACCCCAGAAGCTGTTATTTAATTCTTTCCTCATTGGAAATACATTTGAGATAGAGGACCCAAATATATTTCTCTTAAGAGCTATTGCATATTTGAAAGTGTTGAAAATTAAAAGCGAACCAACCTCTCTACTAACAAATAGAATTGAGGGAGGATCCCACTCTCTTGAAGCCTAAGTAGGATACTATTCAGTTAAACAGAACTGGGTGTTGACAACCATACAAGCAAATCCAAACATTTTCTGAACTATACATTACTTGAATGAGCCCAGATTCACAAAGATTGTGGCTTTCAAATGCACCTGTCACTTAATCAAACCAGGTATGAATATATGATTAAATATGTGTTTCAATATGAGAAACACAGTGTTTACAAATATGTACTGTTCAATCTCCCCCCCCCCAAAAAAAAAATCCCACAAGCCCTTATATATATTTATTTTTAGAGAGATTATTTTAATTAGTCCTCATAGGATGAAATATGGACAAAGGGACTTCGATGCTATTGTTTCTATGGAACATCAAGGAACATCTCAATTGTGTGTTTGTGCAATAAATTGTTATTTTTCTTTTTTGCCTGTATATTGTGCCTGGTTCCCATCTTACTTTTTGTTTGTTGTGGTTTGTCATATATTATTTTTGTACTGCCCACAGTCGGTTGGAATCAGGCAGTGCCCAAATTTACATATATAAATATATTGTATCCCATTAAGTCAAGATCCTAAGTACCAAAAGTGCTATTTACTCTCTTCATTCCCAGTATTAAAAGTATAATAGTAACACAAAAAATAACATTAATCTTCTCTTTTATGCCACTCAAAAATTCGAGTGCTAAAGATGGCATAATTCTCCTTCACAGAATTCGAGAAGAGAGCCAAGATAAAAAGGCAATCCAAAATGGCTTACTGCTTACTTTACCCCACAGGAATATTTCATGATGTACTACTATTCCAAAAATTATACAAAGGAAAATAAGTCATATTTTCCTCACATTATCCCCAAAGCTTAGATATAAGTGTGCCCAGCAAACCTCAAATAGATGAGATCTCTATATAAAACTGCTACTATTGAGGGATCCTTGGTTCTCTCTGAGCTTGGTTTGAAGACATTTCATGACCCAAATTAGATAACATCATCAGTGCCATCTGCCAGAAAACCGCCAAGCTCAGACAGCACCAAGGACCCTTCATGTCAACCCTGATCTACAAATATTCTCCTTTATTGGCACTGCTACTATTCTTTGTGTTCACTTTAGCTTAAAAAGCCCTTATTAGAGTTTTTTCCTACGAATATATGCTTGCTTGTTTGGCTATATAGTTTGTTTGTCTGTGAGTGAATGAATGAATGAGTGAACAATCCTCATATTAGTTATCTTTGTGATATATAGATGACAGGCCTAAGAATATATAGCATGAATTAAGCCCTATTAAACTCAGTAGGTTTCTACATACATTACAATAATAGGGTAACAACATTAGTATTTGGAATATGATCATTGTGTATAAAATATGTAACTATTTAAAATAAATGAAACATTCAAATGGTCAAGTGACTCAAGAGTACATTATATCAATAAAATCCATATAATGAAGATCTGGTCCCCACAATACAAAGACTGGTTTTTTTATTAATCAGTTGTTGAAAACAAGCAACAGTGGACATCTGCCTTTGTCATTAGAGCCAGAACTGTTGTTTATGCTGATTGGAGAATATGCAGGTTGTAATCCACCAAGACATCTGGAAGTACAAAGTTATATACATCTGCATTAGAATTTTGGTGTGATATAGCAAAACAATTTACAGAGACAGGCAGACCACTTTCTACACAGTTCAGGAAAGCGACAAAACATCAGTAGATTATTTGGGAGCCAGGAGGGGAACATCTGTAATATCTCTGTAAACCTCCTTCCAGTTGCTTCTGTTACCTTTATCAAGGTCTTCAATTTTTTCCTAATGCATTACTTAAGCATTAATATAATACTATTATATTATATTATACTAATAATACTATTCATTAATAGTATTTTCTGATTAGGAGTTGAGTTGAAAACTTGAGACCAATTAATAGCTTCTAAAGGACAGCAGTTTGAGGGATTACCAGATGAGGGATGACCATCAACTGACTGTTGATATCCCTGTATTACATGGAAAATGTATTGACTAAAGGCTTGCATGAAATGTTACATTCATGGGCCAAAATCTGAAAAATTACAAAATTTTGTCATGAGAAATTTATAGGTAAGATTGATCGTGGTGTTAGTTTTAAACTGCTCCCTTCCACATTCCTCCTAGTAAAGTTTCTATATACTTTGGGATAAGTAATGCCATCATTTTATGCACATGGTAATGAGACGTAACTTGCACATGTGAATGACCCATCACAAATGGAGGTAGTCCTTTACTTACAACCACAATTCAGCTTAAAGTTTCTCTTGCTATGCAAGACAGTTGCTAAGTGAAATGTTCCCCATTTTACTACCTTTCTTGACACATTTGTTAACTGAATCACTGCAGTTGTAAAATTAGTAACACGGTTGCTAAAATGAATCTGGCTTCCCCATTGACTTTGCTTGTCAGAAGGTCGCAAAAGGTTGTCACATGATCCTGGGACATAAATATGAGTCAGTTGCCATGAATTTTGATCATGTAACCATGGAGATGCTGCAATGTCTGTAAGGGTGAAAAATGGTCATGTCACTTTTTTTCATTGATTGTCTAACTTCAGAAAGTCACTAGATGAACTGTTGTAAGTTGAGGACTATCTGTATATCATCACAGAGAATGACAACAGAATAACAGTACTTTCCAAGAGTTTTTGAAGGCTTTTTTCTATTTACTACATGCATTATGATCCCATCTACTGTATTGCAGAGCTAGATGTAGTCATTCAGTGAGAAATTAAACGGCATGTGCATCTATGAAGCAGACCACACTCAGATGAGAAATTAGACGATTATGACCTATATAGTTATCAATAGCACTAAAAGGCTTAATTAAAACTCTACTGTCCCTGGATTTTCCATTTCAGCTTTTTCTGTTTCCTCTAAGCATTCATGTTACTTTTGAGGCTAGGTGAATTGGAGTAAATATGAAACCCAAGATGCTTAAAAAAAATATTAGATGATAAAGAAGTTCCCTCCCTTTTGGGGAGACCTGGAGTGGGAAAAGTAACTGAAACTTAAGTGGAAGTATTTCTAAGAGGAACAATAGAAGCCCCAGTGAGTCGACATGGGTACTCTGCTCAGTTTTGTTAAGTTGCACAAAAATAAACAATTCAGGAAGGTTTGCATTATTTTCTGTACTTGCATCTCTTTTTTGTTGTTTGTCTGTTCGTTTGTTTCTGCTAGTGATGGGATAAGAACCTATAAATAACACTGAAGCTTTCACCACTGAAAAGTTCACTTGAACTGCTCTTCTTTCTTCTGAGATTGTGCTAGGGTACAATAACCCCTCACTTTCAAAGATATCTTTGCTACCAAGAAGACTAAACAATTGCTTTGTTAATTATAACCCTACTTCTTTAATAGCACATTCTGTGGCAGTTCTATAGACTTGCAGAATCAGTGCCTATGCTCAACTTTAATAATGATGCATACATCAGGGTATTTATATTCCCTGTCCCTTCCTCTTGATGATGCTATATATTGTGGATGTAACATATAGCTTCTAAGTTGTGCAGAAACTCCCCCTGAAGTAAAAATTCAATGATTTTTTTTTACTGTGCTTCGCTTTCTGAAGGAAATATTTGGCCAGTATCAGAGGAACTCTCCAAGTTGTTAAATATCCCCATGTAACTTTTAGTGTTATATGTCCTATTCCCCCGAAGTGGACAATCAGAATTTGAACGATGACCATATTTAGTTTGTGAACTAATTCAATAACATAGACATTATGGTAGACGTGCTTGTTTGTCACCTCCCTAGTACAGAAAATATTAGAAAGTTATCCATTCACTAGAAAAGATCTGTCTAGTACCGTGTTTCCCCGAAAATATGACCTCCCATGAAAATATGACCTCCCACGAAAATGTGACTTCCCACGAAAATAAGCCCTCCACGCCATTTCCTCTGGATAGAGGGTTAGGGAGACAGCTGGAATCAGGTAAGAGAGCAAGAGTAGCCCTGTCTTGCTCCACGCACCCCAAAATAATAAGACCTCCCCGAAAATAAAGCCAAGCGCTTATTTTGGGGTTCAAAAAATATAAGACAGGCTCTTATTTTCAGGGAAACATGGGTACTTGTTGCATCAACCTTTGTTAAGATAACAACTGCTTGACTTCACAGTTTGCATCTCTAACATAGGCTGCTTGGCATTTTAGATCACAGCTTCTTTGGGTATATACTTGTCTGCTTGTCTGTTTGGCAATTAACCATTCACATGCTTCTTGCTGTTGTAACAAACACTTCCTCTCTTGTTTCCATTCAAGCTTTGTACAGCATGGAAATTAATGTGGAGAAAGACAAACAAACTGGAGAGACCAAGATTCTCTCTACATCCCCCATTGGCCCCGAGGCTGCCCATCAGAGAGGAATCAAAGTCTATGATGATGGTACCAAAGTAGTCTATGAGATGCATTCTGGAGGCACGGTGGTAGAAAACGGAGTACATAAGTTAAGCTCAAAGGACGTAGATGAACTTATTCAGAAAGCAGGGCAATCAACCATAAAAGGAGGGGCTATATCAATAGTGGATGGAAACCTCAGCCACATGAAGGAACAAATTCTTTTTAAGGAAGCAAAACTAGAGATGGTGCACAAATCCGGCAAAAGACTTTCCGGGAACCCTCCACACCAAGCGAAACTTTCTGGGGATGAAATCCCAGAAGCCAGTTCAGATCACCCAGTAACAATGATATTTATGGGTTATCAAAATATTGATGATGAAGACGAGACCAAAAAGGTATTGGGCTATGATGAGACAATCAAGGCCGAACTGGTCCTTATTGACGAAGATGATGAAAAATCATTACGTGAGAAGACAGTGACTGATGTGTCGACCATGGATGGAAATGCTGCTGAGTTAGTTTCTGGGAGGCCCTTGTCAGACACAACAGAGCCCTCTTCACCAGAGGGAAAAGAAGAAAGTTTACCAATGGAGAAAATCCCAGGTACAGAAAAGAAAAAGCGCTGTCAGTGCTGTATTGTCATGTGACCATCTTCCTTCCTTCCTTCCTCCTCCTCCTTCTTCCGAGCAGCTCGTGCTCCATCACTCCCTTAGACCTCACTGTATTTTTCTAACTGCAGTACTGTGAACTGGAAGTGACTGCCTCCATTGCCTTGCAGTTGGTTTGCTCTGATTTTTCTAACTTGTCAAGGGAGATGAGTAATGAAAGTACAGACTTTCTCACCAAATGCACTCTTTTAGGATTATTTTTAGAGGGTGAGAACAAAAACAGCGAACAAAGTGCTGTTCTATTTGAAAGATATCTCTATATCAATATAAATATATAATATATGAATATGCATAGTTAAATATGTGTAATATGCATATTTATGTATTGCATATTTAGACTTGTAAACATACATGAAGAATTTTACTTTATATAACTAGCAGGTATGATCAACCTCCAAGGTTTTACAGGATTCCTAAGTTTCACATATATGTGAGCCTTAAACTGCATTTTAATGTTGTACGTTTTTTAAGAAACAGGTTTTATTTTTTACTGGGGTAAGGGAAAGACATTTGATCATGTTGTTTGAGATCCTAATATTTGAATTTTTCTTCCCCAAAGAAAGACTTTGTTCTAATTTGGGAAGCTGTTTAGTAAGACCTGTTCCCATTTAAGCCCCAATAAAACCGTTTGGTCTTGCGGACAATGTACAACGGGATCAACCCAACTAGCATCATGTTGACTGGAACCTTCATTTGTTTTGCTCAAGTTTCTGATGGGCTCTTCTATAAGGGTCATTGACAGGAAAGCATTTTGCACAATCTCCGTGCTTAGCGTTCCCATATCGTTGGCTTCAATGAGGCTTGTATGCATGCAAGTGTGGATCAGAATTCAGTTGTGACATATTTTGCAACACTGAAAATACCACACTGATTTCACTACTGACTGGTATCGCTAAAGATAAAATTGAATAGTTGCCTAGGGAACTCAAGGAGTGATGATTTAGGGTTTTGTTATCATTGTTTTATTTTGGCCTTATTTAAATCTTCTAGTTTTCAATATTGTGCTTATGCCCCATCTCCCTACCGTTGAACTAAAATGAGTATGCCATGAAAATGGGTCCAGAATTGCCAGGATTAAATTATTGTCACTGATTTTACTTGTTTGCCTTTCAGTAACAGTGCCTACTTATGTATATGGTCTGCTTGTCGGAACTGTGATATGTAAAAGATGATTTTGTGGTTTATATAAAATATGTATCCATAATACTTGTCTTATGATCTAAATTTCCCAAAAAGAAAAAAAAGAAGAGTCACTTTTTCTCAAGAATAGAAGGCCCCAGTTCTCAAAGTGTCCATATTTGCCTCCCAGAGTACAGAAAATCAAAGTGGAAAAGCTAGCATTTTTATAATAGGCAAGTACTATATGAACTATCGTCATCTTCCAGGGTTTCCTTCAGATAAAGTAAAAAATCCCAATGGGAATCTTAGCTTCATATTAGTATCATCAGAATCACTTTCTATGTCCTACTGCTTGAATGTTTGGTTACTAAGGGCTTGTCTTATGTTCCCATTCTTGACAATACAAAAAGGACAACACCCACAATGTACTTCGTACCACATGTTGGCAGTTAAGCCAATAGTGTTGCCGCCTTGTGAGAAAATAATACTTTTAGATTAGTGATTGGCTCTTCAAAGGCTGGGGGGGAAACAGTTCTAGAATACCTGTTCTGTAAATTTTAAGGAGGATAAAGAGAATTAATTACATTTTTCTCCAGGTAAAAGTTATTTCCACAACCAGTAAGTTTGAAGTGACACTCCCACACACCCTATGCCTGCTTCTTATCCTCCTTGCCAGCTCTCACCCTCATTTGTTTGCATTGCTCATGGCACCTCCCCCCTCCCCCCATTAGAGAATTGCCTCTTTCAAGATGGCAAAACAAGCTTCAGTAGTTTTGATATTGTGCACGTACTTAAGTTGTTATTCAAAACTTCTGCCACTAGGTTTGTCCTCTAACCTTTGCACAGGAGTCTGCCAAAACCAAGACTGTAACAACTCATGGGATAAATTACAGTTCTGTGTCCCAAATTAGATTGCACTTGCAGGAGAAGGATGCGATGCTACTCTTTTCAGGAAACCTCAGCTCTACAAAATAAAAATGCATTGGGCAAGGCATTGCTGGTACAACTGGGGGGGGGGAGTAGAGTCTGCTCTCATGCACAACAAAATAACAATCCCTCTGTAGTGAATCTTTGATTTTAAAAAAACCAAAATCCACTGCCTACAATTATTGCTGTCAAAAAGCCAGCACAGTAAACCATAGATGCACGTGTTTTCAAAACCTGATGGTATTTCCTAAGCATCTATTTCTGGTTTGCAGTAGCAATATTTATTTCCTCAAAGGCCTGCATTCAGTTTAACATGCAATCAATATTCCCATGTCCAAGTCTACACCCCAAAAGAAAAATATGTGCCATGACAGTGAGGTATGGTCTCTCTGGCAACCACAACAAAAAAGGCCAAACCATCCATTCAGATGGGAGAAAGGAGCCCTTCGGTCTCTAGCAGTTGCCAAACTCCAAAGGCACCTCCACCATGTTTAAGTGAATGTGTACGTGGGGGTCTTAAGACTAAGATAGCAGAGAAAACAATTCCTTTAGGCACCTTAGATCAGCTTCAACCAGACTCAGTAATGGGCTCATAACAAGATGGAGGATTTATTGTGAGGACATGTCTTCGGCAAATGGTTACTGGGGCAGCCTTGCATCGAGATGCAGATGAGCTCTAAGTGTTAAGAGTAGGAAATTATGATTGACCGCAAGAAATTCAAATTTCTTTGAAAACAGTCTTTGTTTGCTTAAAGTTCATCAAATTAGTTTCTGGGTTCATCTTGTAGAAAGGTTCTGCACATCGTAAGTACCCATATAATTTAAACATTGCTTCTTTACTTGCTTTGTCTCATTACGCTTACTGAAACTTTGAGATATTTTTACCCAGGATTGTCCCCGGGAAGAAATGAAAAACACAGTTTCAGGGTACCAAGCATTTCCATTTTGCCTTCTCAGTGTCAACTGAGTATACAGCCATTATCCGACCATGAAATATATTCTAGTCATGAGTAAAAGTATCTCAAAGCTATGATCAAAGAATCTGTAGTCCTTCAGAGATTGCTGGCCTCCAGATTTCCTCAGCCCCATCAGCATCTCCTATCACATCAAATTCGGGAATGAATGGATATACCCCAGAGATGGGTTCCTACTGGTTCTATCCGGTTCTATAGAACCAGTAGTAACTTGGCAATGACATCACAGAGCTGATCCTGTCATTGTCTCCGTGGGTGCCACCATCTTGGATTTTGCTTCTGCGCATTTTCAATTGCTGCGCACACTCTCTTCACATGCGCACATGTAGCACAATCCTGAGTGAACTGGCAGCAAAAATATCCGGAACCCACCCCTGATATACCCACAGTTGTACTATTCCTGCTCTTAATGCTACAACCCGCATGCCAGGTTCTTTGGAAACGCAACCTTCCCATTTATTTCATCAAGAGCGCTATGTGGTCATTCACTTCTCCCCAGAGGGAAATGAGCAAGAGAATGCTGAAGCCTCAGGCATGTTGCTGATCTCTTTTGGGGAAGATTTAAGTAGGCTCATTGTCTCAAGCAAGTATTTCAGTAAAGTTATGGTGAACATGCTAATTTATTTTTTCCCAGTCTGTGTGCTCTTCCACATCCCTCACTTGAAGCCTTTCTGTGGTTGAGTTCTGAGATGCTTTTCCTAATTTTTAATATCTGGTTGATATGACCCACCCCCAAATTTTTGAGGGATTCCATTAGCATCTGCACTAGAAATTTTGGTTTGCCACAGGTTATAAGAGACCTCACTGAAGGGTTTTTTTCCCCCTCAAAGTGTCAAACAGAAAGAGGCATAGGCCAATAGAAAATAATGATTCCTTGATAACAGAAAGCCTTCCAATGATCTGAGTCCTACTGGTATTTCTTCTGACAATTAGCTGTATCCAGTGGTGGGATTCAGCCAGTTCGCACCTATTTGGGAGAACTGGTGGTTAACTTTCTAAGCAGTTTGAGAACCTATTGTTGGAAGAAATATCATTTTGTTTTTTTCCACTTTACAGGGCTAAATCCTGTAAGGAAGGCAGGAAGGAAACATTCTGGTATTTCTAGCCTAATCTTTATTGCCCTGCTTACAGAAACTGCCTCTCTGGTTATATTGTAGCAGCTAAGGCAAAGTGCCCATCGACGTGATTTTGAATTGGCCATGCCCACACAGTCACATGACCATCGAGCCATGTCTACCGAGCTGGTCATTAGGGCAGAGAACCAGTTGTTAAATTATTTGAATCCCACCACTGGCTGTATCCATAAAATGTACAATAGATTATAAGTGAAGATTTCTAGTGGCATCAAAATCATTTCAACTAAGGAAGAATGTTATGAATCCTATAGAAACATACTAAACCAGCCTTAATCTTGCTGGAGAAAGAGGTTGTCTCCTAAGGTGTATCTATTCTCTCTCAGGTGGTGCTTTATTGTATTAACTCTTAAGTTTTAAATGTCATGTTAAACAACAATTTTCCTCTGAGCTCTCATCTTTCTGTGCCATTAAGAAAGATATCCCTGCCTGGTAACTTTTCAAGTGAGAAATATCAACATACTTCTGTACAAGCATGTCAGAACCATAGACTTAAAAAGACAGATCAGTCCACCAAAAGATAAATTCTCTCATTAAAGCTTTTTCCATTAAAAAATTGTTTTAAAGTCACTTTAAAGTCCTTGTTTAGTGACCACAGTTCTGACCAGCAACTTAGTTATTCAATGAAGCTGTCACTGTGTGAAACTGCAAATCTGCTTATGATCTTACTTCAGTTTTTTGTTTGCTTTACAGACCTGCAAACTATGAAGCAGTTCCTAAATAAGGACCACCTGTACTCCATGCACAAATCATAAAATAAAACAAATCAGACAAACTAATAAAAATAAACTTAAAAGTTGCACAATTAGTTGTAATGTAATACTTTACATTTCTACAGATAAATTAGGAAAATTAGAGGAATAGCATTTCTTTTCCACAAAGAAACAGTCACAGACCAATTAACATTTCTTTACAGAGCCCTATATTTGATAATGCATTAATAATGATTATTATTTCATTATTATTTATTTTGATATTCATTTGATTGGCAATCTCAATTTTTGCAATATTACTATATTACAATATTAATCTTCCTTCGTGCAATATCCTTCACCTAATCTTTTAAGTTATTCAGTAAACATTTAGTGAAAATTTGAAAAAACTAATAATCATCTACAACTCCTGTTAACATTTTTGCTAGGTAATACAGGGCAGAGCAAAGGTTAAAGGCTAGAATTAGAGCACAAATATAGCACTTTTTCTGATAGAGCAGAATACTTTTGATTTTCGATTATCTTTAGTAAATTGTCAGCATTCCAGGTGCATTCATACATACTATGAAAGCTAAAGTAAAATTCACATGTAATCTAAAATGGAGATTATCTTATTGTTGAATGCTTATTTCCTCTCAAGTACAACAAACTGCTGAATAGAACAGTAATGATTCGAACCAGTTGGCCCGAACGGTTAGCTCTGACTTCAAGCCGGTTCTCTGTTCAAACCGGTTCTCTGTTTCCGTGAAAGTGGGCCTGTCCACCCGCCCCTAGGTTATACTGGCCTTCATTTCTGCTTTTGAAGCCCAGCTGATCAGGGGTGGCAGATTGAATTGCCGCTCCTCAGCTATTTTCCTTGCTCCTTTCCTTGTTTTCAACGCAAAAATTCACTTTTCCCTAAAGTGCATACGTGCAGCAAACCGGTTGTTAAGCTGGTAGAATCCCACCCCTGATTCTAATGCCTTTAAACAAATATATATTTTACTGATATCAACAAATAAGTCTTGAGCAATGTAAATACATCCCTGATTAATTTTCTTTCAAAGATTTTTAGGACAACCTCTTGATTTTTTAAAATAATAATTATTATTGACTGGCATTTCCTCTTGATCCCGGATTCAAGTCCAGCTAACTTACTTACTTAGTAAGTTACTTACTAACTTACTTATGTTAGCTGAACTTGAATCCGGGATCATCAGAAAAAAAATACACCTACCTTCAGTCCTAATGACGTCAACAAGAATGAACCTTATAATGTTCATTATGCCTAATGAAACTTACAGTCCAGAACAATTAAAATATAAAACATTACACAGAATCCTTGTAGAAGTTTTAA
>JANHFT010000634.1:77513-92892 GCA_032467955.1 Pseudoxenodon macrops | reverse complement strand
AGATAGATAGATAGATAGATAGATAGATAGATAGATAGATAGATAGATAGATAGATAGATTGATAGATGATAGATAGTTATAGATATAGATGGATAGATGGATAGATGGATAGATGGATAGATCAATAGATAGTCGATAGGTCGATAGATCGATATAGATGTACATAGATAGATGATAGATCAATAGATCAATAGATCAATAGATCAATATAGATGTAGGTAGGTAGGTAGCTAGGTAGGTAGGTAGATAGATAGATAGATAGATAGATAGATAGATAGATGAAGGAAGGAAGGAAGGAAGGAAGGAAGGAAGGAAGGAAGGAAGGAAGGAAGATGATAGGGATAGATGATTCAGACAGACAGAGATATGCTATTGAATGAGAGCAACATGTTCCTTTTCAATTAACACATAGGCAACCAAATCCTCAAAACCTCAAGTCCACCAAACAGTGTAGAAGACCTACCCCATATTGCTCCCAGCTTCCAAGAGATCAATTCCCTTCTTATTTTCAAATAGGTATAATTAGCCTGCCTTACAATATAATTAGGGTTATAAAGAAAATAAGTGATAACGAAAATAAAGTAATGAAATTGATAAGGAAGGACTAAAAGAAGGCAAGAGTATTTGAATAAAAATATCAAAGATCTGTGTAACAAGAGTGTCCGTCTACCTTGGCATAAGCCAAGAACCCAATCACCCAAGTTATCATCACGTGAGGAAAAACAGAAATAATATCCTTATTTTTCAGTTTTTTTCAAGCTTCCCAAAATAAATTAAACTCTGATTTGGACCTGCCTCTCTGTTTTCATCAAAATAGCTGGGTTACTTTGGGCCAGTCATTCACTCTCAGCCCTTTTCACCTCACAGAGTTATTTGTTTAAGTTTATTTATTTCGTTAAGCATGTATTATATAACAGATATGAGTATAAACATGATTATGAATACCTGAAATGGATACGAATAAAAGGGAATATTAGGACATGGACAGTAGAATTTTTTTCCTGCCTTGAGTTACTTATAAAGTAATAAAGGTAGGATAAAATCAAATTAATAAGTATACAAATTAATACGTACAGTAACTAGCCTTCAAAAGCTTTCAAAATGTAGTGTGTAACATTTCTTTGTTCAATGTTCACCTAACTTTCAAAAACTTATACTCTTTCTGAATTCAGTACACATCCATATCACCTGTTCTTTCTAAATACTTAGAGGGACCTCTGAAGCCAAATAAAGGTAAAACCTATAAGTAAATATCTAAAGACATTTATAATTACCTTTTTTTTCTTTAGAAAATCAACCACTCAGTTTGACAATGGAACAAGCTCTATTTTTCCTTCTGCTAAGAAGAAGCACAGTTGAAATATTCAGTGGCCACCTATCATGCCTTTGGGAAACTGGTCCTATGAGGTCGTGCCTAAGTCCCAAATCAGAAGAGATAATTGGAAAAGTTAATGGAGATATTCTTGAGGTAAAAAAAAAACACAACTCCAGACTCATTGAAGAGCATGAAAACTATTTTTCACAGTGTTGTAAGGAAAAGTGGTTTTGTGGCTCTGGCTGTTCAACCTGGTAACTTTGGGCTATGTAAGCCTTCAGCAATTATACATCATTAACACAAATCTTGAGAATTGGGTTTTTGTTTCTACATTATTGTAGAATCCTCTCAAAATAGATCCTATTCAATTCACACCTGAAGTAATTCTTCATTGTTTCCTTCCCAGTGAACTTTGTTTCTGGTCTTGAATCCTGGGGTGGAGGAAAACAAACAGTTGTAAGGGAAAGTTTCACAAGCTTCAGCAAACTGGAGTTCAGTGTGTTGCCTAAGAATGTATATGGAACGGTTATACCAGTGAAAATCAAAACATGAACAGCCTTAAGTTAGCCTCAAGCACTGTTTTCCGCAAGTATCATTTTTCTTAGAGATGTAGCGGGAAATAACAGATCTTGCCACTTTTCTAAAAACTTGATTCATAACTTTGTTAAGATATTCTCTCTTCAGAGAATTCCCCCCTGTAGAGATTACTTAATAAATCACAGGGTAGCACTTCTGGCCTTCTTTCTTCCTTGCACATTGCAGGTTTTATTGCATGGGCTGTTCTTTGCAGGTAGAAATCCCACACGATCAGGAGTTCCAGTCTACCCATTAACAGACCCTAGATGTTCACACTCACCATGTGGATATTAGATTGTGCCACAAGGACAGGTTTAGATGCTGCTGCCCAGCTGGGCCCTATGCATTATACTTTTCTTTTCAGAGTACATGCTTGACAAGAATTAGATTATTTGAATTTGAGACTGTAACTTAAATCGGGGGTCCCCAACCCCGGGCCATGGCCTGTTCAAAACTGGGCCACAGAAAAGATTTGCAAGTACAGATCCACTTGAGCAAGCGGAGGGGGAGTGCACGTGTGCAGCTCCATTTGCGCAGGCGCATATGCCCCTGCTTATGCAAATAGAGCTGCACGCAGACGCTCACCCACTGCTCATGTGGAACCATCCCCTTTCCCCCCACCGGTGCGCAAAGCTGGATAGGTTGGGGATCGCTGACTTAAACAATTCAACAGCATCCATCAGTCGGGCACAATGGAAAGGTCTCTCAACTTTGCTGTTAAACCTAATCATAATTCCTACTTAATCAGAATTTGGAACTAAGACTTAAAAGGTGCACACTTAAGAGTGTAATGTATGAATTAGTCCCTAAGTGGTTTTTATACAGCTCCAGAGTCTCAAGAAATGTGTACATGCATATATCACTGTTTTAAGTGGCAGAGTTCAAAGTGGAAAGTTACAATGTCAGCAGTCAATACTAAACCTATTTAAATAAATGTAAGCCCCATGTCTTTAGGATTGAGCCACTAAGTCCAATTCTGTTTATTCAGAAAGAGTTACTACAGGTAGTTTTTGACTTACGACCACAATTGAGCCCAAAGTTTCTATTGCTAAGCAAGACAGTCGTTAAGTGAGTTTTGCACCATTTTACGACCTTTCTTGCCACAGTTGTTAAGTGAATCACTGCAGTTGTTAAGTTAGTAACGAGGTTGTTAAGTGAACCTGGCTTCCCCATTGACTTTGCTTCTCAGAAAGCTGCAAAAAGCTGTAAAATGACTCCAGGACACTGCAGCTGTTATAAATATGAACCAGTTGCCAAGCATCCGAATTTTGATCAAGTGACTGTGGGGATGCTACAACGATCGTAATTGTGAAAAATGTTCATAAATCACTTTTTTCAGTGCTGTTGTAACTTTGAATGGTCATTGAAACAAACTGTTGGAAGTCGAGGAGTACCTATGATTTTAATGGGTCTATTTTCAAATCCATATACATACTTACATATTTAGTGTAAGTGTACATATTTAGATTTAGTGAGTCCCATTCCTGAGTGGATATGCATAAAATTTCAGCTGATTCTTTGTACTTTTACTCAGAAATGTGAGTGTTGTGCAGAAAAAAAGCTGTATCTTTTAACCAAGATGGTAGTAGATAATATTGTTTATAGGCCCAAGCAAAAAAGAAGCCCCTATAAAAATGGCTAATTGCTGTTACTTTTTCTCAACAATGAGCAAAATGCCATGTTAAACTTCAACCCTGAAATATTTTTTCCGTGTGCCGTAAATAATTGAATGCTTCACAAAGAGAGGCTCAAGAAAACCTTGTGTAAAATACAGCTTTCTGGCAAATGTAGATTGGGCTGAGATGGGTTTTTTTCTTTTTCCTTTTCATGCTTACCTTCTTGGTGAACAAATGTATATAAGATTCCCATCTAGAGAAGAGAAAAAGAACAACTGTAAACTGTTGTGCTAAACTACTGGATTAGAATTGCTGAAAATATCTGCTGTCGTCCATTGTAACCTGAAGTGTACTTTTGAGATTGTATATGCTTGGGGGGTGGAAGGGAGGGGGGGGAATTTTCAGATTTAAAAAAAAAAAGACACAGACCAAAAAAATGAAAACAAAACACTGCCAGCAACAGCCAGCCGTAACTGTGGCTATTTTCTGGGGTTTCTCCCCCCTTTTCTCTGTGTATAGTATTAAAAGAAAATAAAGCTGCCTTTTCACTGCATTTGCACCTGTGTCTTTGTTCTCTTTTTTTCTCTCTCTCTCTGTAATTCTCACTCTTTCTGTAATCTCGGGAAAATTTTGCATCCACATAATTTCACCCCTTTCACTAAAATATTAAAGTACTAATCCACATGGCCTCTCTCTTTTCCTGCTGCTTTGCATTTCTGTTCATCTGGAACCACTCTCAATGTTCTCACTCTGCATGAAATTCCATTCAGCTGCTCTTGCCACAGCACCGGTTAGGGAACAAACACACCGAAAGATGCCCATGCCTCCAAAAAGGGAGAATCTCAGATCATTCTCTCACAGAATTTTTTTTTTAGATCGATACGCCTGATGTTGCTGAAGTGATGTTCCTAAAACATGAGAAAGTGGCCACATCTGTAAGATAGAAATAACTGATTTGGAAACAGGGTTTTTATTAAAAGATAAAATGGTGGCAGGCTATACTAAGGCTCACAAGTAAAAGGGGAGACCTTTAAATCTGACAAACTACATTGCTTACAGGATTACTCTATTTTGGCACAACCTATAGCAGGATTGACAGAGCTGTAGGCTTCTCCCTACCTTTGAGCAAAGGGGAGGAATTCCAAAATCCCAGGGACTGGGAGGGAAAACTTCAACCCTCCCTAGCTACTAGAGGTGTGATGGTCCTGATTTGAACTACGATGCTGCATATCGGTAGTCCTCAACTTAAAACTACAATTGAGCCTAAAATTTGCTAAGCGAGACAGATGTTAAAAGAAAGAACTTTGACCCATTTTACAACCTTTCTTGTCACTGTTGATAAATGAATCATTGCACTTGTTGAGTGAATTTGGTTTCCCTATTGATTTTGTTCATCGGAAGATCGCAAGAGGGGACCACACGACTCCGGGACACTGCCACCATCATAAATGTGAGTCAGTTGTCAAGCATCCGAATGTCAAGCACGTAACCATGGAGATGCTGCAATGGTCATAAGTATGAAAAATGGTCATAAATTGGTTTTTTCAGTGCTGTTGTAACTTTGAATGGTCACTGAACTGTTGTAAGTTGAGGACTACCTGTAATGATTATTTTCCTCGGTCAGGCACATGCCAATAGAAGCTACTTCTAATCACTGGCCATATAGAATTGTTAAGTATAGCGAAGTGTATATTTGCGCTGAACTGTATTAAGAAAACCCAAAGCAAGCAAATGCAGAGAACAGAAAGGTTAGGATCACTGTGTATAGTAGTTCTGTCTTCATTTTGAGAGCTACGAGTTGCCTGTGAAGAGACCTACAGACAAAGGAAACCAGTTGACATTTAGTAACTCCCCAAGATGCTCAATGTTTATTACTTAAAGAAGTATTGGGGAGCTATGGATCACATGGAAATTGAAACCATTAAGGAGATCCAGTGGTTCAAAATACGCTTCTTCCTCTTCCACAATTTAAAATTAGCTGTTGGTCCCTTAAGGCAAATAAACAGAATAAAACAGTGAACATAAAGGAGAAAATAGAACTACTAAGCTTTACTTCCCATAGGCCTTTAATTGTTCTTAAAAAAACAAAACCCTTTGATTGATAAGAGCAGTAAATAAAGCAGAAGATTGGAGTCACAAAAACCTCCTCTGATCTGGAGCAAAGCTTTCCTCCTTGAGTGGTAAAACCAGGTACACATTTTCAGGTTAATTGTTCCTCAATTGCTCGATACAAGGGGCCTTAACTCTAGCATTTATAGCCATTGTAAAACTAAGACATTCAAAGAAAAGGATGTGGATTTTTTTATCTTAATGATGTGGATTTTTTTTAAAAAAAGCAAAGTCAGACAAGGCAGGCTCAGGTGTACCTTTGGGGGGCCCTTGGTTGCCTACTTAAAAGCCTTCTGGGGTGCCTAAATCAGGAAAAGAAAACAGGTCCATGATTTGAGCAGGAAACTCAGGTGGCATTTTATCTTTTGCATTATTTATTTATTGTAATTTGTCAAAGAAAAAGGAGAACAAGAATAAGGGAATAAAATTACAATGACAGGGACGATAGGCATGTTAGCGCACTTATGCACGCCTCTTCTACTGACCACTTAAGTAGGAAGTAAGAACCATGGTCTATGGTACATTATTGGTACATGGAAAAATGATTTACTTTCCAAATGCAGACCAAAGAAGGAATTCTAGAAAATAACTTCATAGTTTAGATTTCTAAATACACAAAATTAGCAGGAAGATAAATTATAGGGAGGATGCTTAACATTTCTATAACTTACTTACTTGCAGGGCCACATGCCAGATTGCCTTTCCCGATGTTATCTATGTTTTTCATAACCAAAGCATGTAAAATAGAATTGCTCGGAGAGTGGAATGGGCAAATTTATTTATTTATATCCATTTAATAGTATTTTTCATGTAAAGTAATATGAGAACAGGACATTACTGGTTGCTCTGGGGCAGGTGTGACTGGATAGGTTACAAGCCATGAAGCTAGTTTGCAAGTAGTATTTTTTTTAAAAAGGGAAAAAGCACTGTTAATGGGAACCAACATTTATTTACAGTCCAAGACCAAACACAATAAAAGACCAGTATAATAACTATAAAAGGAATTCCCTTTACTACCTTTAGTTAATGACAGATGAACAGTGACCTCTGGATAATATTCCCATTCACCTTCTGAAATTATGTATTATCCATAATTGTAATTCCCTCAAAAATCAGTTTTAACAGTGTACAATGTTTGATTCTGGTTTTACAATCTACTTTATGCAAGGCTAGATAGATCAAATATATTATCAGATTTCAAATGAGCTAGAGAAGATGTTCCACTCTAATTTTCTCATCCACACATGTGCTTAGCCAAAACCTAGATTATATTATATTGATGTTCAAGTAGTCTTCTCATTCCCATTTCCCATAATGCTGAGATGAACATATACACTGGGTTCTTATGGTTATTATATGGGCTGCCCGCCAAGGATGAAAAAAGGTAGGTTGGGGCTAAAATCTTCAGATGTAATCTATGTGTTGAAAATCCCGTTCTTAATACTGATATAAAGCCAGATCTGACTAGTTCATTATTTCCATCATAGAAAATGCATATATATTACAGTATTTTGGTGTATATCTGGCCACATAAGTAAACTAGAAAAATAATCTTCATAAATCATAGGAATTTGAATGTGATTTGAATTTCAGACAACTGAGTCACTTAAAAGGATTCAACCACCACCATAAATTTGGAAGAATTTGAAATTTTACTTGTTTTTTATTGACATAATGTGTATCCTGCCCAATTTAACCAATTCTTAGCAAGTACTTATACAGTTAGTCCTCAACTTACAACCAAAACTGAGCCCAAAATTTATGTTGCTAAGTGGAACATTCATTAAGTGAAGTTTGTCCCATTTTACAACTTGTTTTGCACAGTTGTTAAGAGAATCACTGCAATTGTTAAGTTCGTAACATGGTTGTTAAATGAATCTGTCTTCCCCATTGACTTGGATTGTCAGAAGATCTCAAAAGGCGATCACATAACCCGGAACACCGTAACCATAATAAATATGAACCAGTTGCCAATCCAAATTTTGATCATGTGCCCATGGGAATGCTGTAATGTCATAAGTGTGAAAACTGGTCATAAGTCATTTTTTTTCCAGTGCTGCTCAAAGGTGGGTTCCTACTGGTTCTATCCGGTTCTATAGAACCGGTAGTAACTCGCCAATGACGTCACGGAGTCGGTTCCTTCTGTGTTTCCGTGGGCCGCCATTTTGAATTTTGCTTCTGTACATGCACAGAAGTTAATTTTTGCTTCTGCACATGCGCAGAAGCTAATTTTTGACTGCTGTGCAAGCATGCTTTGCGCGCATGCGCAAGGCACAACCCTGAGCAAACCAGCAGCAAAACAATTTACAACCCACCCCTTGTGTTGCTCAACTTCATACAGTCATTAAACAAACTATTATAAATTGAGAATTACTTGTATTAGCTAGGTTTTGGAAATGGCAATTTTAGCTACTAGTTTAAAAAACCAATTCAATATATTCATTTTCTCTAGCAAGATTTTGGGACATGCTATAATGTTAGAGAATTATTAATTATTATTATTTTCCTAAAATAGATTTAGTAATCTGCTAGATATTTTATTTAATTGTGAGACAGACAATTTCTCTATCTTTTACTTCTTTGTTTTACATCTTTCTGCTTTTAAATTTTTTTGTCTATAAAAAATAAAATATTTAAGTAAAAAATAAAACATTCAAATCTATATACATACAAATCCAGATGATTGTGGCTTATTCAACAAGCCACAGTTAAGCCATGCCACAGCCCAATCCAGGAACCTATTCCTCTTCTTGATAATTCCCTTTTTAAACACTAGAAATATTTGAGGCTTTCTAGTATTGATCAGGAACTTGTGAAAAGTGAAAGGCTCTCTTTCCAGAAATGGAAAGCCTAACTTAAGAAGGAAATAAAAAAGAATCGCCAATTGTATCAGAAAAGATATTACAAAAAAAAGGATAATTTGAGGTAAATCTATAAATCAACATATTGAAACTAATCTAAGACATATTGAGAAATTACACAACAGATTTTGGTGGCATCTCCAGAGAGTTCCCCAAAAACTTGTGAATTTACCGCCTAGCAAAAATAAGTAAATTATTCATCAAACCAGGTTCCACCCATTTTCAATTCCTCAATAATCAGTTGTTCACATAAAAATGGGAAAAACTGTTCCTCCCTAACATCTGTTGTTGCTTTATTTTTAATACAGCAACCCAAAATTTAGTTATCTTATGAATGGCAGAAGGTCAGTACCTCATCAAAGGCTGATGAATAAACTTAGCAGTCTTAGAATAGGAAAACCTAGCTATTTGTACATTATAAGAACAAAAATAGTAGGAACAATACCCAATTTTCTCACTAGGGGAAATAGAAGAATGGAATTCCACAAGGCTCTATTGGGACCAATATTTTTAATTTGTTCATAAATAATTTTGTTGACAGATAAACTGAGCTGGGCAAGATTTCAGATGAAACTAAACTATTCATGAGGTAAAAATCAAATGTAAATGTGAATGTGAAGTACTCTGGAAAAATCTGTTCAATTGGGTGAATGGTCAGCCAAATGATAAATGCAATCCAATATAAATAAACAAAAATACATATTGGGCCAAAAAAATTCTAATATCACCAGATACACTGAATGAGGTCTGAGCTATCTGTAACGCAGGAAAAATTATTTTGGTGTTATAGCGGTCACTTAATGAGATGTCAAATCGGCAGGGAAAAACCACATTCGGAACTAAAACTGCTAACATTATACAGCTAGTTCTTCACTTATAACCATTCATTTAACAACCTTTCAAATTTACATTGGCATTGAAAAAAACTTATAACTGATTCTCGCACTTATGACCATTGCAGGATCCCCATTATCATGTGATCTGATCAGCGGTGAAATCTACTTATCTTCCCTACCAGTTCATAAATGCACACTTCATTTACGTGTGCACGCTTGTGCATTTTGCGCATGTGCTCGGGGTGCGACCCTGAGCGAACCGGCAGCAAGAAGCTTCAGAACCCACCTCTGCTATCAATAGCTATTGGTGTTGAAAACTCATTGTTATTTGTAGGTTGCAGAAGAACAATGGTGACCGGGGGGAGGAGGGGAGGAGGTTGCTTGCAAGTATATCTGAGTTCTCCCTATAACAGTGATGGCGAACCTTTTCAGCACCAAGTGGCCAAACCAGAACACGGGCGCACCAGAGCACCAGAAACCGACAGACCAGCTGGCCAGTGACCATGCGCACCAGCCAGCTGGTCTTCAGGTTTCCGGCGCTCTGGCACGTGTGAAGACCAGCTGGCGCCCCGGAAAACAAAAGAGCAGCTGGCAATAGCGCATGTGCCCACAGAGGGCTCTGCGTGCCACCTCTGGCACGTGTGCCATGTGTTCGCCATCACGGCCCTATAAGAAACAAAACATTAGTCTTAAATGGGCCTTGGATTGATACAGCAAGAATATTCCTTTCTTCTTATGACAATGAGTGTCTTCTGGCTACAAAGCCCTTAACTATGAGCCCTCCATAAGGAAATCATCTGAAGGTCAGTAGTTACAGCAGCATAGTTCAATGTATAACAACACTTACACAAAGTGACAAAAAAAAAGAACTCAAATGGCTTACTCAATCTTGAGGAAAGTCAGAACAACTGCAGGTAGTCCTCACCTTACGACTACAATTGAGCCCAAAATTTCCGTTGCTAAGAGAAACATTTGTTAAGTGAATTTTACCCGATTTTATGACCTTTCTTGCTACAATTATTAAATGAATCACTGCAGTTGTTAAGTTAGTCACAAGGTTGTTAAGTGAATCTGGTTTTCCTATTGATTTTGCTGATCAGAAGGTCACAAGAGGGCATGACATGACTTTGAAACACTGCAACCATCAGAAATATGAGTCAACTGCCCAGTATCCAAATTTTGATCTCGTGCTGCAACGCTGCAACGGTCTTAAGTGTGAAAATGGTCACAAGTCACTTTTCTCAATGCCGTTGTAACTTTAAACAGTCACTAAATGAAATGTAAGTCAAGGATTACCTGTATAGAGAAATCAGTGTTTTCCTATTAAGCCAGAAATATTGTTAAAATGTATTTACAGCATTGCCAATAAAAATGAAAGCACTGAATCCATAATTATAATAGAGGTATATTAATTATTTAATTGTATTGGCAAATGTCATTTTTAAAAACCTAGCCCATGAGAATATAATGCGGCTTTTCATGTAGCAGAGGAAAGACGAGTATCTGATGTATGTAATCCATCAGTTGCCAAAGAATGACTGGATGGCATTGAAGTGCCTTCTAAGTGTTTAGACCCATATATTTGCTGCGTGATCTTGGAACGTTTTATCATTCTTGACATGATGCTTTCAAAGTGAGAGTCATTATGGGGACATGAGGTTATGTTTAAATATAGTTCCTTCATTCTAAGCTGATCTGCAGTCAAAGCTGTTGCTCAGAGAATCCACGTGTGTGTGTGTGGACTCGGAAGCAACACCCATTGCGGTCATAGTGCTTATTTCCCAGGAAATAAGGTGCATAGAATTGCAGCCTTTAAATACGGAGGACAGAGCATTTGTAGATGATGCTGGCATTAAAAAAAAAAAAGCATTTAATATGAGTAAGATGTTTTTGAACTGGCTGTCAAGATAAATAGATGCCTTCAGGTTGAAAAGAAGAATTATTGGAACCATTCCAATAGATTTGTTTCCTTCCTGTGTCTTGAGGGAATGGTTTTAAATGAAAAAGTGTTTTGCACATGTTGCTAAGCGATTGACTGAAATGAAGCCTTCTGAATGCGGCACACTAAGTTCATGTGGCTGGTTTAAAATGAGAGACCATATTATTGCTATTGTTCATTCTTCTGAAAATTTCCAATTTTCCAAAATTCATCTGATTGGACATTATAGGCTCTATCCATGGTGACCATATTTTCTTGAAAAAAATAAAGGACAGACTGGAAAAAAAGAAGGCAAATTTAACAGAGGTTCATAAGAACAACATTATGTTTATTTTTCAGTTTTTATTGCCTGCACCCTAAACTGTAGACATAACATTTAAACAGGAAAATATGTAAAAATGAATGCCTCCTCACCAAGATGGCCACCACTAAACCATGGTGGAATGGTCTTGTTTTCACCTCTTTACAAAATACCAGGTAGGAAAAGAAACTCCTCAAAAGAAATCTTGTTTCAGAGTGAGGGATAATATAAAAGGGTTTTCCTCTTGATTCAACACAAACAATGGAAATCCAACAACAACATCAACAACTCTCTTATTACAGGTTCAAGATGGGATAGACCCTGGCAGAAGCGGCAATTCTTTATCTGCCAGAACAACTTGGACAACTTGGAACCTATTATTGTTGTTGTCTGGGCCACAAAACAGAAGTGACTTTTTGAGATTGTTTTGGCTTTCCCTAATGTACGCCGCTGGTGGTTTTCTTATCTAAATACCCGTCAGCCAATGTTTTCTGACAACTGCCCAAAAGAATATTGCAAGCAATGTTGGCAAGATTGAAGAATTCGCTAAGCTGTTATCAGATTGGTAGGGAGTCAACTCTAGTACCATTCCCATGGTTTGTACTTTGTTTTCCATCCACTCCTCCTAGGAAAGAGACTGTGAGAGGGATGCTTGTTTTGTTTTGTTTTTATTTATCTATTTTTGAAGCTGCCTGATTTCTTAGTGACTCTGACCAGCTTATAAAGAAAAAAGAAGAAAAGAGTACATTAAAAAAAATCAAAGCTGACTGGAAGAACAATACAACCTGCTATAAAATCAAACTTAATTAAACACCCTATGCCAAGGCCTGAAAGAACAGCCAGTTTTTTAGTGATTGCCCAATCATTAAATCATATGGGTGGAAATCTCTCATGTTCCAGAAGGCAAGCACTACAAGAAAGAAGGGACACTTCTTCCATCCCGTAAGATGACACTGTTCAATCAAGGGGACCAGAGGGCACTACTCTGATTGATTGTACCATGGTAAGTGGTGCCTCAGATAGCCCAGCCCTATGCCATGAAGTGCTTTTATGGGGATAACCAGCACTTTGATTTTACACCCTGAGCTAAATAGTGCAGCTCACAAAACAGTGAGGTCAAGTGAGCATAACTTGATGCTTCCATCCCTATCCACAATGCCACAGTCTAGATCAGCTGTCGCTTCCAGATGGTTTTTAGGAAGAACCCCCATGTAGACAATTTATAATTATCCATTTGTGAAGTGACTGGTGTACACGAATGACTATCTGGTCTAGGAAATGGGGTAACTGGAGCATTAGATATGCCTCTGCAAAGACTCTACGGTCAGTTCCCACATGCTTTCCAAGCAGGAGCTGTGAGTCCAAGAGGAACCCCAAAATGCATACAAATCTTGAATGCAGAAACACAGTCCCACTGAGAAGTGACAATGGCATATCCGAGGGTTCTAAATAAATACAGCCACTCAGTCTTGTCATGATTGACCCATCCAGTAGGTCCCCATCCAGAACCACTCAGGTTCCAAACACTGGACCAGGACTTTGACAGCATGATTGTCTGGTGTGTATGTGAAATATGCACAATTGGGTTTCCTAAGTACATGGTTGATCACTAACCCCAAAGCAAAGAATTATCCTGTCTAGTGGTTCCATGCAGATGTAAGAACTATAGCCCATTAAACCCAACGGGAAAGAGCATCAAGTATCTGCTGCACCTCACAACTGTAGTCCAAAATCTTTGAAAAATGCCTGTTTGTTTAACCTTTGTGGGAGACAAAATTAATACAGTGCACCCTTAATAGTTGAAAGTGTTTGTGCAAACGTTGCTCCCAGTTGCTTCAGATCTGACTGTCAGGAGTCCCCGTAATAAAGGGGGCCTTTACACATGCACATGCAAACAGTCCAGCCACTTTAGTATTCTGAACAACTGGCTTGTTTATGTGACTGCTTAAAGAAAAGACATGGATCATCCACATGCATGCCCTGAACGTAAAAGCAAAATGATGTACAATGCTTCTGGGCTTCAGGGAAACAATCTTTCTAATGGCCCTTTCTAACCACTTCATGACTTGAAGCAGGTTTACGAGAGACACTCAAGGCTATGACAACAGACATTATTTCTTGGGTATGTTTGAAGCCACTACTAAATTGCAAAACGGTTTCCTTGGCAACCTCTTTTCTTTCACTCTGGTGACTCCTTCTTCAGGAAGAATGAGTAACTCTGTAGAGTACTATATGAGCTAACCTGCTATTGTTGATAGCTTTCATACAAGCAATAGGTGCAATCAATATCTCTGATCCATAAAGCAGGGAGCATTGTTACATACTTATTCAGGAGGATACTAGTCAAATACCATTAAGATGTTTCATTGTAATATAAGCAGTCATGTAGTGTGTAGTGCTCCCGACTGAATGTTCACAAATAGTTTCTCAGGGCTCTCACCGGCAGCCGTCTGAAATCAGAACTATACACCCATACAACCAGTGGTAGACATGAGGGGTGATTATATAAATAACAAGGGCTATTTTGGCGTAGTGGTTAAAGCGCTGGAATAGACAGCAGGAGACTTTGCATTCCAGGCCTTCCTTAGGCACAGCCAGCTAGGTGACTTGATGTGAATCATTCTCTCTCAGCACAATGCATCTCACAGGGTTCTTGTTGTAGGGATCATAAAAGACAGGGGTATTGCATATGTTTGCAGACTTGAGATCTAGAGAGAGTGATGATAGATATGGGAGACAGAGAAGAGAGAGAGAGAGAGAGAGAGACGATAGAATAAAAATCTAATAAGAATTGGTCTGCAGATTTCATAATCCAAAGCTCATTCTCTATGCACCATAATAACTTGGTTGGTATTCATATTGCCCTTATTTAATTTCAGTTTTCTTTAACTTAATTCAGTGGATGGCTCACCAAACTGAACTCAACCCAGTGTCCAGTCATAGCTGTCCAACAAAAATACAAATCTTAGAAAAACACAAATAACCATTGGATCTCTGCCGTTCCCAAAATGGCAACTGGTCGAGGATAGCTTAAAATGACCTCTGTGTATGAAGACTGCATGGGAGAATGGCCACTTGAAGTGGCTTCTCTTTCAGAAAGAGAAATGGCCAATCTGCCATGTGGCCTTCCCAAACAGAGGCCACATGTGCCATTCCCAAAGTGGGTGCTATTCTGGAAGTGGCCACAATTCTTAAACCAAGAGAATTGCATCCATTTCCAACATGGTGCCAGCGTTCAGGATGGCATCACCTCGCCTCTGTATAGAAAAGCGGTGTGTCTTATTGGCCATTTCTCTTTGGGAAAGATGATCTTCGGAAAAGGTAAGTGAAGCTGAAGCATGTTGGAGGAGGAGGCCCAAGGATGTGGGACTGAGCAGGTTGGGAAGCAGGCCCAAGGCCTGTGGAGAGCCAGCTGGGGGAGAGGTAAGTCCAAGGGGTCTAATAGTGAAGCAGCTGCAGTGCCATTATGGTTAGTCATAAGGGCAGATTGCCAAACATCCACATTTTGTTCATGTGGCCATGAAGCACTGCAGCAGCTTTACCTTCAGGAACAGCTTGTTAAGCTCCTTTGTTCAGCACCCCCATAATTTGAAATGGTCACTGAAGATTGTCCCAAAGGTGCTTTTTCCAGAGGCAACTGGACTTTCTAGTTTTTCTTTGAAGACATTTCGCTTCCCATCCAGGAAGCTTCTTCAGCTCTGAAGAGCTAGAAACTGGAGAAGCTTCTTGGATGAGAAGCAAAACGTCTTCAAAGAAAAACCAGAAAGTCTAGTTGCCTCTTGCAAAAGCACTTTTGGGACAACCATGACCTGGAAAACTGAGAAT
>JANHFT010000634.1:24062-35172 GCA_032467955.1 Pseudoxenodon macrops | reverse complement strand
CACCAAAGACAAATTCCTTGTGTGTCCAATCACACTTGGCCAATAAAGAATTCTATTCTATTCTATTCTAAGATGTTCTCTGCCCTGCAATTGTTATTGAATATCCATCTGAAGATTTGCACTATTCTTGAACTTCCCATTGTGGCTTTTAAGAAAACAAACTATCTCTGTCCCTTTGGGTTTATTTTTTTCTAGTGGTGTTCTCTGTGGCTAGCACATCCATGTTCTTTTCCTCCTACTGCAGCCAACTTCGATCTGAAATAATGAAAGAGAAGGGAAACTCATATAGCTGGTTGATTTTGAATGGAATGAAGAGGGGATGTTGAGACCAAATATTGGTACGGATTATGGGCCAAGGAGAAAAGCAAGAAGCACTCTGAAGGATGGGGATTGAGGGATGAGGAATGGGAAGAGCATGCTTTGTCAAGAGCTACTGTGTTTTCCCGAAACTAAGACCCTGTCTTATATTTTTTGAACCCTGAAATAAGCATTTGGCCTTATTTTCGGGGAGGTCTTATTATTTTGGCGTGCGTGGAGCAAGACTCTTGCCGTCTTACCTGTTTTCCAGCTCTGTCTCCCTAACCCTACCCAGAGGAAATGGTGGGGAGGGCTTATTTTTGGGGGAGGGCTTATTCTGGGGGGAGGGCTTATATTACTATATAAACTGAAGTGTTCTGCATATTAAAATGCACAGAAAGGTGAAATTAATGCTATATACTAACATTTGACTAAATCTGTTCTGTCTTAACATACAAATCTGAGATAAAGACAGGTTTAGGAATGGATGTTGTTCTAAACCCGGGAACTATCTGTATGTTAATGTATTGTAAGAGTTTGCCTTACAAATTTACTTAATCTCGCACGCATGCACAAACACACAGCCATTTGTCTCTTAAGCTTCTTGATGAATGAATTTCAGCCCAGTTAATAAACATGGTTGTGCAAAATATATACAGATCTATATGTATCTATTAATATAATTAATATAATAAGGGAAATACCATATCATTTTCACCATTGTCTGGCCTTCAGTTATAGTTTCTTTAAGCACCTTCTTTCAAGAAACAATAAACTACTCTTTTGAAAGTCTTCATCTGGAAGGATGATTCTTTTTTCTTTTTTAAAGTAGAATATAATACTTAAATATATAAATAAGGGTTTTGGATTTTTTTTGGATCTGTGAGATCTCTTTTCCTTGTAGTAGGCTTCCTGCCCAGAATTCTCCAAAGTGGGAATTTAATTCCATCAAATCATATTAATTCACAGTAGCTGAGCATTAAATAAAGTGTCAGTGTAGCAAAGAGTTAAATGTTTTAAAATTTCTGATCAATATATAGACCAGCTGTAAATTTTAGAAACATATAATTTATGGCAGATAAATATATTAACCATACATTCAGGTGGATTTCAAAATTAATAAAAAAAAACTTGCTGTATGAAACATTTCACTGAATATTAGATCAAATAGATTGCAAATAAAATATTGCAACAATACCAAGACTTTATACCTTTATACTTTTCCATGAGGAAATAATCTTGACTAATTAGTTCCAGAATTGATCACTGGTTTTGAACTCCTACTTCTTTTTTTAGTTCTAGTTCTTTTAGTTTAAAACAAAACAAGTTACATCTGCCCTCAGATAGTTGAATGCTACCATGAGGAATCCAAATGCTTTGAATTTAATTTAGGATTGGATTGTTTTTTAAATGCTCTGGAATAACAAGAATAGCATAACATCTGGGCAAAAGGTCTATTTCAATTATGCAACAGGCACTATACAACAAGTAAACAAGCTTCCTAGACCCTATATGCGTATTTTATATCCATAAGCCACCCATGAAGTGGTAGAAACATTAAGCAGTTCTTCAGCTTGAGGGAAAATAAGAATTTCAGTTCATTAGCTTGAAAGTTATATTAAGGTTCTCCAAATAGGTTGATACTATTGTAAAATTTAAAAAAAAATCCCACCTCTCAAAATCTTAAATTTATAATCCACAAATGAGGAGCCTGAGGCCTCAGAACCACAATCACATTTATTTGTAGCCTTCGTGTTGATAAACTAAGCAAATTTTTCAGCAGTGATTTTAAAAATACCCTGATCTATATTTTAAGGAAAGGAATTTGGCATATTTCTATCATTGCATAATTCAGTGGGTTAGCTGCCTGGTAAACACTTGGAATCTTTTGAGACCAGAAACTGTTTTAGTTTATAAAATCAGATTATAGGCACAGTTTTAAAACTTTCTTTGTTGTTATATGTGTTTCTAGTAAAGTAACCAAACAAAAATATAGCTGGATAGTTTTCCTATATCATTAAAATATAGTTCCCATCATAAAATGTAATTTCAGTTATTTAATTTACTGAACATTTGCCCTCTTTTTTCCTTCCTTTTATTTTACAAGGGCAATGATGAGGTTTTTCCTTTTCTTGTTTATACAAACTTGTTTGTTTGTTGCCTGCCTGCCTGCATTATTTTTATAAATTTTATAAACTCAAGGTGGCAAACGTACCTAATACTCTTTCCTTCTGTTATATTCCCCATAATAACAAGATGAGATGAGTTGGGCTGAGAGAGCATGTGCAACTGGCCCAGAGTCATTACATATGGTAAAATGATGTGCTGGTGACTTATAGATGTTTGTGTTATATAAACTATGGATGAAGTGTTCAGCACTGCAGATCTTGCATTTGATTTTACACTCCAATAGGAAACTGAAATGCTATTAACGTAATTTAATTGTTAATAAGAATAAATAAGATTCATTTCGCTTATAGTGAAACAACAGATACATTAGTCATCCCTCTTCTTAGTCTCATTTAAAATATTCATCTTTAGAAGTGACTAAATTACCCTATAAGTTTTCAGTAACAGTATAGTATAATTGTTAAGATGTTGGACTAAGATTCAAAGATCAGGGTTCAGGTTTGTGCCCCAATTATTGAAACTTGACAATTCATAATTTTGGTCCCCTCAGTCCCACGTTCCCCAACCTTTCCAGCTTTTCGGACCAGCAGGGGGAGAGAAGGGATGGGTCCATGTGAGCGGTTGGCATATGCAAATGAGCAACTCCATTTGCACAGACATTGCTGCTCGCGTAAGTGGGGATGCCCACATGCTTGCCTGCTACTTCTGAGGCCCAATTCCGAACGTCTCAAGGCCCGTTAGTGGATCGTGGGCCAGGATTAGGGACCCTTGCCTTAGTCTACCTCACAGGACGTATTTTGCAGAGAGATCCATACAGTGATGCCTAGAGCTCCTACAGAAAAAGGTGGATATTGAATTAGTTAAATAAGTTGCAGTACTTTTTGTTTGCTATGTAAGATTATTTTGTAGTCTGTACATCCAACATCCTTATCTAAATAGTTGGTTGAATGCAGATTGCATCATTATTGTAGGTGTAGTACTTTTTCTGTCCTGTTGATTTTTTCATTATTTCGTGGCCAATTGTAAATTGAAGGCATATACCAGTCCAGTATCTGGGTTTTTAAAAAAATAAAAAAATATGCTGCATTAGGTGGCCTAGACCAGTGATGGCGAACCTTTTCAGCACCGTGTACCCAAACAAATGTGTGTGTGTGTGTGTGCATGCGCATGTGCGCAGCGGAGCACCGGAAGCCAGAAGACTAGCTGATCAGAGCACATGCGCATGCCGGCCACCTGGTCTCCAGGTTTCCAGTGCACATATGCACCCTGGCTAGCTGGTCTTTGGGTTTTTGGTGCTCCAGCGCATACAAACACCAGATGGCCTGCATGCATGTATGCACTGGAAATCAGAAGATCATCTGGCGAGAGTGCGTGTACCCACAGAGAGGGCTCTGCGTGCCACCTCTGGCACACGCGCCATAGGTTCGCCATCACGGGCCTATACATTGCTATTTGAACATAACCTTTTTAACATTTATATATTTTTACTAATTTAGGTGAAATTTTAGAATGTATTGTTAGTCCACGTATGATATGACATACACTAAATAAATTTGTAATTTCAGCAGAGTATTTGAAAAAAGTAGTTATAGACTTATTTATAATCTATAAATACTGATCTGTCCCTTTATTTATCCCAAAACATTAAGAGCCAATATGTTAATATAGTCACCCATGCAAATATTAAAAGGCAAACAAAAGAATATATATGTCTGTTTATGTAATGATTACATTCAACAGCAGCAGCAACCAAATTGACTAAAAGAAATTTAACTGTCCTATATCCAGTGACAGCAGAATTGTGCACAAAACAATATTACATAGGCCCTATCTTAAAATACAATAAAAACTGAAGAGTGCAGTTCAAAAGCAATTCAAAAGATAGATTTGTTTTGCGCCAAACAACCATTTTAGCCTGACCTCCATGTTTCTGTGGAAAAAATCCCTAAATTGAGCATCAGCATGGAAGTCTCTCTCCTTTTATATATGAAACATAATTCTGAGGACAGTCTTTCCAGCTGATAAGTTTCAATAATTTCCACATGTTAAACATCCTAACAACTCCCTATCTTTATGGAACAATTGAAAATGCTTTTTACCTTTATTTTTGCTATGTTTTTCAGGATTACTGTTTTGACCATGATTTGTCTCCTAATGAAGGAAATATATTTCTTATAGATGACAGTAAACTTTTCCCTTGTTTTTTCAGTGTTTAGGTAAAGATGCTGATCATTGGATGGTAAAGCAAACACTAATGCACGCAAAGCTTTCCCACATTGTACTGGAGACAGATCTCTCTCCCCACCAGCTTATAAATTAGCTCTTCAGCTGACCTTCAGAAAGCTATTAAGGGGTTGTTTTCTACACAAAGGGAATTCACAGCCTGATGTTTAGGAGATATTTGGGGAAACAACAGGCATCTGCAAATTCCTCAGCTAGCCTGGGAAAAGAACAGCCAGCTCACCAATTCACAGAAACAGTGTTAGTAACAAAAGATAAATTGGATTCTGAAGGGAAAATAATCCATTACAGAATTACTGTAACCATATCCCACTCTCTTTCAGAAGATCTGGTTAAAGGAAACTCTGAGAATCTTGTTGACAGCTAAATCAGCTACCAAAAGCTTGATAACTGCTAGGAAACTGCTAGTACCTTGTCTTGAGTCCTGAAGCATACTACTAAAACCAGTTATAATAATTGGAGAGATGAAAATGTTACTTAAGAACCGAGCCAAATTAAGACCAACTAATACCCTAAGCATAACCTAACAATGATGTCCTTCAATGGAAGTGAAAGTCTCAAGCCATGCGATGGAAACAACAGTGATGTCTGACATCTTCAAACCAAACTTTTAAAGTATAGTCAGTCACTGCACAAATGCAGATTAAAGTTGAATATGGCAGATAAGGATAACACAAAATTCTATTAAAATTGAGTGTGGCAATGAACTAGTTAAGGACTTGATTATACAGGTAGTCCTCAACTTACTAGTGGTAGCTTAGCAACCATTCAAAGATCTTATGGACCTACCTGGGATACTCCCAACCCAAATTCAAAGTTCGCCCCCTTTGAAGTCACATGATTGCACTTTGGGTGCTCATCAACTGACCTCATTTGCAGCGTCCCACAGTCACATAATTGTGTTTTACAATGATTTTGCCAAAGCCTGGCATTTATTTGTGGTTTTTTTGGGAGGAAAGCCAGCTCATAGTGATCCATGAGTTGATTTTATAACCATTCCTTTCAGATGTGATTATGGTGTTGTCATCAACTGTATCAGGAGACCATGAAGCAACCAAGATGGGGAATGCGGATCTAAAAATTAAGAACTGAGAACCAATGTAAATTAATATGCTTACTCCAGTCTTCAGCTTGATGAGTGGCTCTCATATGCATTTCAGGTCCATCATTCATCAAGACAACACCCATTGGCGGAAGTCTTCAGGGTTCTGAGTGATGTAATTTATGATAGTCTGACAATCTTGGAGGGCACTAGGTTGAGAAGGTGGAATTAAATTATATGGGGCTTGCTTTGATAATGCAAACATTGCAAGCAACCTTAAACAATGCAAAATATAATACATGTATGTATACATGGGACAAAAGAGCAGCAATGAAGCCCAGCTCTGAAGGAAACAGAGGAGAGAAGGCAGAAACTTGGAAAGCAGAAATAAATGAATTATTTGTGGAAAAGCTGTATTCAATAGACAACTCTCTGCCCCTCCTTCCACGGTCATTGTAGCAATTAACATTTTTGTAGAAGAAACTCATGGACTCTAAAATGAATATTTTTATTTTAATTTAACACCAATGGACAAATTATAATGATTATGTAGGGCATGAAAATTACACCCAGTATGAATTTGATTAAAAAATGGATCCCCACCCAGTTAAAAAATTTTTTTCTGATTGTTCTCTGATCTCATCTGATACTTTATTTTAGAAAGTAATATATGAAACTTAGTGTTTTAAGTATCGTTTGCAAAATGCCTTCATGTCATTATTTAGGACATACAGATAGTCAACAAAATGGTTAACACAATCAGAAAGTGGCAATATGGAAAAGCAAATGCAAATATAAAATTAATTGTGCATTTCAGTCCTTTAAAAAAAATGTATTCAATTATAGGAGTAATCATAAAATTATTAAGTAATACTTAATAATACTTTGTAAGTATTCTTAAGTATTATGAAATATTTATTTTCTTCTTTTTTTTTAATGTAAATTTTATTTTAGTGTAATTAGTTATCTGGAGATTATGTATATTAATCATACATGACGAGTGTCATTTCACAATTTATGAACTACTCCAATGAAGGATTGTTCTTCACCGTATTGACTTCTGGACATAATTTTACATATTTTAAAGTTACACGGTTTAATGATACTCTACCCAAAAGCATAGAAAATAAGCCTAGAAGAATGTGTGTGAGTGCATCATTGATGTTGCAGCTTTGTCCTTTCAAACCTTAACATTTAAGTTTTTTAGTAGTTTTGTTTCTTTTCTTTTCTTTTTTTTTGTGTGGTTACCAAGTGGAAAGCTTACGTTCCTTCACATAGCAGCAATGGTGTCCCACATGAGATGCATAAAATAATGGCAGTGTCACAATGGTTCAGGCTAAACATTCCCACTGTGCTGCACTATAGACGGAGCTGACATTTGCTTTCTAACATCCCATTGTATGAATGGGTTGAGTGTGGGGAGAAAGCATCTGCTCATTTGCTCTCGTGCCCTTTTGATAAACCAGCCTACTGACATCATGGTCCCACAAGGAGGCAGGGAAGGAATTTGATTTTGATGGGCTAAAAAAAATAATGAAGCTTTTGTAACAGGAAAGGGAAACATACCTCTACTTCAAAGAGTAAATGAGAAATAAGGTAAGCTCTTTTCCCCTTCTTCAAGGAATTTTATTAAAATCAAAACAGGAGGATTTTTGTTTTGTAGAATTTGTGTCTTCTCTGTTACAAATTGTGCTTAGTGTGTGGAAACTTTAATGATTTTTTTTTTCAATTTAACCTCTTACAGAATTTTCCACTGAACTTCCTCAAAATCACTTTTAAGTGGCATTTAACGAGTGAAGAAAATATACCACATCAGCACAGTATAGGCCAGTGATGGCTAACCTTTTCTGGCCCGAGTGCCCAAAGTGGCATGTGCATGTGCACGAATGCGTGCCTGAACTCCCAAAATGCAATGTGCCCCCATGCATGTACCCTGCCCCCGTGCATGCATGCATGACCCTCCGCATGTGTCCTATCCCATGCATACGCCCGCACCCCCTCGCACCCTGCCATCACGGGTATAGGCCATAGTATTTTTTTTTATGTTTATCCCCTAAATGGTTATAGTTCTGTTCCTGAACATCCTACAAGAACCTCATTCTTTTGCTGCAATGCAGAATAATATGCTTCAGGTTAACTATAGAACCATGTGGCTTTTTCTATCTTTTCAAAACAAATGCATCTATATTGATTGAAAATTCCTTGTGTAAGCTTAACCACTTAGTTTTCGCAGCCACTTCTTTATATATTTTCCCACACTTTGTTGCCCTACTGTGCTATTTAAAACAATCTCCTTTTTATCCACCTGTTGATTTAACAATTTAAATACGATAAGTCCCTTCTTTTGTCTTGTAGCGTTTTTATTCCTAAGCAACAATTACCTTGAGTTGTTGCTTACCATAGTCTAGATATGAGCATTTCTAACTGTGCTTAGCAAATATCTCTGTATGGGACTCTGTCTAATCTAATTGTTTTAACTAGAGTAATATTGTCTTTGTGTGTTATTTTGCTGAAGTGATTTGTATTTCATTAAAATTATCCAGCCTTTCTTTGTTTTTCTACGCTGTAAACCTTGGAGTTGGGCACAGGTACGGTAATACGTGCAGAAAACAAATCCTGATATTAAGTGGGTTTCAAACTATCTTATCAAGTTTTTAAAAAGACTTGTATTTTGGGTGGTTATTGTGTCCTTGTCCTACACCAAAATCTTTTCCATCTGAGGCAACATTGATAAAAAAAATGTTGATCAGATAAATAACCTCATACTCCAAATATGTGTATAGAGCTTCACTGGTAGCTTTTTCAACAGGAAATGGAAAATCCATGAGTGTTTGTGGGAAAATAAAGGAATGGGTTAGACAGAAGAAGAGAATGTCTTACATTATTCATTAGAATTTCTTTCATTCATTTTGCCATCCAAGGATGGGAGGAATAGTTTCTTAATCATGCCTCCACTAAATTGAATGGTGAGGAAAATGGATAGCTAATTGTTAAGTTATATAATGAGAAAACATTGTGAATCGCCCATAGTTTATATTACTAATTGATCTTGTATAGTATGTCATATACCAGTGATGGCTAACCTTTTTCTTCTTGTGTGCCAAAAATGGCAGCACGCGCGCGCTAGCACACACACGTGTGCCGGGACACAACCCCCCCCACGCACACTGCACTGTGCATGTGGGGTCCCTCCTTTGGGCCGTTTTTTGCCCTCCAGAGAGTGAAAATCGGTCCAACGGGATTCCCGTTTTGCCCATTGAGCTGTTTTTCACCCTCTGGAGGCTTTAGGGAAGCCTCCTGTAGGCAAAAAACGACCCTACGGGCCAACCAGAAGTTCGGGACCAGACTTCCAGTTTGCTTGTTGGGCTGTTTTTTGCCCTCTGTTGGGTCGTGTTTTACCCTCCGAAGGCTTCAGGGAAGCATCCTGAAACCTCCGGAAGGTGAAAAACGGCTGAAAATCAAGGCTGAAAATCAGCTGGCCAGCGCGCGCAAGTGCACTGGAGCTGACAGCAACGCCTCGCGTGCCCTCAGAAATGGCTCCACAGGTGGCATGTGTGCCATAGGTTCGCCATCACTGTCATATACTGTAGCCCAGATATGCCAATAACATGCAAAAAAAAATTGTCAGCATCTTTACAACATTACTTGCAAGAAGAAAATGTACATGTACTTCATGTGGTTTCCCCTTCATGAACTGGTTTCTATCATCATTCTATAATCCCCATCTCTGTTGGATTGAACAACACAAACTGGGATTTAAAGAGACTCCTAATTTATTCCGACTTGTCAACAGCCTCACTCTGCCCTCCACTCACATTGTCAAAATTTTTTAAAGCTATGGTGATATTCAAAAAGAATACTGATATGAGTTGTACCATTATTTTTCAAATTCAGAAAGAAAAATAGTAACCTCACTAGTCACATGTAAATCCTCTGACATGCAGGGAGTAATTTCTGATACCAAGACGTTTCTTTTCACTTACAATAAATATACTCTTATTTTATTGATGTTTAGAATGAGGCTAGGTAGTGGCTTTATGAAAACTTGTTAAGGGGTGAATTTTCCAGAGCATTATGAGAACAAGATTATTCACCATTAGTATTCTGTTGTGCTCTTTTATTGTTGTTGCTGGTTTAAATTTTACCAGCTATTTTTTTTTAGTTATAAGTTAACTTTATACTACTTTATTTTTATTATTATAGATGTTTGGTTGTATCTGTATTATATGCTGTTGGAACTCTGGGTTAATTTGGCCATCTACATGTTTAATAAATAATATGACATAAATCATGTGAGGTGATTTGATATGATCATGGCATAGAAGAGTTAGAAGGGATTTCAAAAATAATCTGGCCCTACCACCTGCCAAGTGCAGGAGTTTATGACAATAATATCTTCATCAAATCATTACTTATTCTCCAGCTAAATATCTCCAGCAAAAGACAGTCCAGGACATTTTGAGGCAGTCAATGTTCCATTGTTGAAAAGCTGCTATCATTAGGATTTTTTTCCAGTTGTATGGCCAAAATCTACATTTTAACCATTGCAAGCCATTGTTTCTTTTCCTGTCATCTGAAACAATCCAATAATTCTGCCTCATTTACTACACAAACATCTTCAAGGGGCACTCCACATAGAGTTACAGGAAGACAGTCAGAGAGGCGCATGGCCTATAATGAGGCAGATATTTAAGTGAAAAGTGAATTTGGCAGCTAGAAGCAGCTCTAGCCAACAGCACTCACCTGAGATGACATGACCTAAGGAACTGCCCTAATGATGGCCAGGTCCTTAAGCACCTCAACCAGATTCCCCAAACTAACCTACCAAATTCCTGTATCTGTTCTCCCAAATTCTTCTTTCTACCAAACACTAGCAATTCTTCTGCTTTACTGAAACTGAGATGCAGTTGATTTATGGCTATCCAGAACAAATATTGGCCCACACAGTAGTTTAATCCTTTCATCTTCCACATCCTTATTTTATCCATATAAATATGACGCAATCCATCAGTACAGCCATAAGCTCCCTATAATAATCAAATGTACAAATATTTGATATTGTTAAAACAGTTCCATAATGCAACTTACAAGTAGTTCTCGACTTACAACCACAATTGGGACCAAACTTTCTGTTACTAAGAAATGCAGTCATAAAGCACAATGTCACTTGACCACATTGTTTAGTGACAATTATCCAACACTCTCTGCTGTTATTGTTGACAAACTTCGGTTAATAGTTATCCGAGGATCACCTCAATCTAAGCCATTCTGGGTTTGGTCTCCCCCAAGCCTCAGTAAGATTAGTGACTGCCTCTTCTTCAACTTTCCTTGGCTATTCTCCCATCCACCCACCCTCCCACCTGCATATCTTCCCTTTTGGACACCCTGTGTCCTGTATTG
>JANHFT010000634.1:8678-20396 GCA_032467955.1 Pseudoxenodon macrops | reverse complement strand
TTCTTTCTTTCTTTCTTTCTTTCTTTCTTTCTTTCTTTCTTTCTTCCTTCCTTCCTTCCTTCCTTCCTTCCTTCCTTGTCCAACACTGGTGTTTTTTAAAAAGAGATTAGACAAGCATTTGTCTGAAATACTATAGTGCCATGATGGCAAACCTATGGCATGCGTGGCATGCAGAACCATGTCATCTAGTACGTATGGCATCACCCATTCCTCTTCCGGGTTCTGGTGTGCATGTGCACGTGATAATCAGCTGGCCTTTGTGTGGCAATGCCAGAAACTGGAAGAGCTGGTCTTCTGTTTTCTGGCATGAGTATGCGTGCCTGCCAGCAGATCAGCACTGCGCATGTGTGGCAGTAACTGGAAGATTTGTTGGCCGGCGCTCATGTGCACGCCAGAAATTCATTTTCCAGTGTGTGCATGGCCCGTGGGCAGCTCCTCTTCCTGATCGTGGCCCAAACGAGCGAAGTGCTCCCTTTTCGGTCTCCAAGGTCTCTTCCAGCTCTGTTATTCTGTATTACAGCATGTTACAAGAGACAGCCGAATATAACTCTGAAAAGGTTTAGACAAAGCCGTGCAAGATGTTCGTGGCTGAAACAAAACAATTTTTTGTTTTCTTGTTTTCCTCCCCAAAAGCTAGATGCGTCTTATGGTCCGGAGCGTCTTATGGAGCGAAAAATATGGTAATTTTGAAATTAAAGTATATATGAGCAAAAGCAGAACTCATTTTTATGAAACTTCCTATATCAAACAGAAAGATATTTGAGAAGAAACATAGAGAGTAATTTTAGACAGTAATCCCATAATCAAACAATTGTCAGATGTTCTCTGTTAACTTTTGCTATGATATATTCCACCTGTTACTCACACACACACACACAAAGCAATTTGTCCTTGTCTTAAATTGGTGCAATGTTTAACTCTGCATAAACAATAGTCTGATGGCATTATTGCCTGGTGACTGAACTGGTGTTTCAAAATCTATATAGATATGTCAGAAATGTGAATGTTTAAATGAAGGCAGGTACTACACACCCAGGAAATGTTAGCAAGGATATTAAGAGGAGTATTACCGGTATATGTTTTTAAATGCTGCCATTTTGTATCAGAAATATAGACGCATTTTTTAAGAATATGAAATTGTATTCCCCATGATATACAATTGCTTGGTGGCAGAATTGTGGGGTTTAAATATAGTAAACATTATTTAAATGGCAGAGGCTTGCAGTTTTATGCCACAAATACTGAATTAGCTGTTAAGAGTTATACTTTCAAATCACAAAAGCTAACACTAAGAAGCAGAAACTTTCAGCCTTGAAATGTTGCTTCATGTTCTGTAGAAGCAATCAAAGAAACTGCAACTGAGTTAATGAACAAAAATAAATACTTTCTACAAAACAGCATCAAGAAATACGCCTATTTTTTAATTTAAAATTACCAGTATCTAGTAATAAGTATTATATTAGTCAATTAGTATTTGATATATTTAATGATCTGTAGAAATCTTTGAAATTATTTTCATTGTAGTCCAGTCAAAAACTTTAAGAAAATTATTTCAGGTAAATTGCTAGTCCTTCATAAAGAAGCAGATCAAAACACTAATCAGCTTGTGACTGAAGATGACTTATTTTACAGTAGTCCTCATATTACAACAGTTCATTTAGTGACTACTCAAAGTTACAATGGCACTGAAAAAAATGACTTATGACAATTTTTCATACCATTGTAGCATCCCCATGGTCCTGTAAATAAAATTTGGATACTTGGCAATGGTTGCAGTATCCTGAAGTCATGTGATCATCTTTTGCCACCTTCTGACAAGCAAAGTCAATGGGGAAGCCAGGTTCACTTAATAAACTGTATTACTAATTTAACAACTAGAGCGATTCACTTAGAAATATGGCAAGAAAATTCGTAAAATGGGGAAAAACTCACTTAACAGGTTTTTCACGTAATAAAATAAATTTTGGGCTCAATTGTGGTCGTAAGCTGAGGACTACTTGTATCGCAAGGCCTAACTCCTTTAATTTGTTGATAGCGTACATTCAGTCAGAAATGCAGAATCGAAAGCAAAATGCTTTAGGGTAGGTTTCCCCCACTATTGTTTAAAGAATTGGCCTGTGAGCAAGAAAATGTTGCACTTTAGGAGAAGCTAGTAGATTTAAAAATGAGAGCATGGGATCTGCCCCACAATTACTGTAAGGAAACCATGATTCCTGTTCTAAGCCAGGAAAGTACCTTGAATACCTTAATCTCCTTAAACATCATCTTGAAACCGGGGGATTTATTTCAAAGTATTTGACTGCTTGTTCCTTTATTGTTGATGGTGGATCTTAAAAGGCAGAAGCTACCTATCGTTCTGGAGAGGTAGTGTGATGGAATGTTGTGGGCCGGATTCTTGGGAGGGAGGAAGGGGATGCATTCCAGAGGAACAAAAGGCCTCTCAGGTGAAATAGTTTGTGTATGAGAAAGAAGATGAAGACAGTCCCACCATAATAGTTTCAGAGTATTTTTATTTTATTTATTTATTTATTTATTTTGTTTGTCAAACATGTACAAGATAGTAGGTATATGTATAAACATAAACATATACAAAGTAAGTATATACTTGATGTAGGTAGTAGAGTACTTCGGCTTGGCAAGATTCTGTCTAGAAGTGTGGAACAAAAAAGGAGCCTGACAGATAAAGGAAAAATGTGGAGCATGGTTTCTGGAATTCTGTCCAGCCTTTTTAACAGCAACTTGTCTCTAGTTCATGTGAGTAAGGAGGGGAATAAGAATAGAGTGGTGAACAACATTTCAAAACAATACATTGGGGAAAATGTTCTAGAATTCTGCAACTACTGGCCTGATCTGGCCCATTTTCAGACTCAAACTTTCTTTTGCTGATTTCTCTCCCTCTGTGGAAGTTTTCTCACTCTGTTCAATTTTTGGAGAGTTACTTCTCAAATCTACAAAGAATACCACTTACCTGTACATAACTTGTTTCCAGCGTTCCTGCGAATTTGAAATAATAAAAACACTTTTAAAAAGAGCAGCATATAAATCATTAGAGCTTATCTTGGAAATAATTTAAAATTTAATATTGGTGATTTAACACAAAACTGGAGCAATGAAAACCACATTAAAAAGTTTTTAAGATTTATGTTTCTGGACAAATGTCTTCCTTGTTCCACAGTGCAAGGTAGTTTTAAATTACAGAAAGGAGGAAAAAAAGAATGTGTTTATAGTGTGCGTTAGGGAGTGATGTGTATTAATGTGTAGATGTATTGTCTGTTCCACTGAATATGTTTGACTCCAACATTCCTGAACACATCCTCTATATGTATTGGAATTACATCTTTCATAACTTCTAACCGGACCCAATATTTCTAGAAGGCATCAATTTAAGGAAGACTCTGCTTGAGTATGAAATCTTCAAATAAATGTAGATTGCTTTTTCAGTTCTTAATTAAATGCAAATGACAGTCACTACATGCACATGAAAGTTTTGGTGAGAAAACAAGCAATTGCAAATTACAATTAGTAGTTATCAGAATGAGTATAGATACTTAGAGTGATTATTTTGCTGAGTTTCTGTTGTAGCAGTTCCAATCGTTATAATGAGCCTTTATTTGTCACATAAAAATGTGTTAGATAAAATTTGTTTTTTCATATGATATAGACATATTTTTGGTCTCATGTATTAGAAAAAAATATTTACACAGGTTCCAATGACTGGTTTCTGTTCTTCTGTTTCCATTTTAGAAATCAGCTACATGCTATGGAGATGACATAAAGTTAAGAGAAGAGAAAGACCACTATCGTGCCAATTTTTTGGAGTCTGCTAGTAATTGCACAACAGAACAAGATAAAATGGAAATTGTTTCAGAACACAGAGACAATATAGTCGGGACCTCAACATGTGCAACAGACAATCAAAGTCACTTACTTTCAACAATTGCCAGTCACAATGGACTGAAAGAACGACATGAATCTTTGGACAGTGAGGTTGCTAAAGAGATCAGATATCTTGATGAGGTGCTAGAAGCAAATTGTTGTGATTCTGCTCCTGATAACCCCTTTAATGGGATGGCTTCCTCTTCTCCTGAGAGAAGTGTACCTGTTGCTGTGGATGGTTCCAGTCCATCTGTTCATGTTACTAATGATTTCCCAGCACTCAGTGATCATAACGGCGTTAAAGTCGGAGGACAAACACTTCCAACCCTTGAGTACAGTGGAATTAATACAGCATCTGGGAAGCTAAAACCAAATGGCCATTTTGTGGAGATACTGCAAGAGGAGCCTTGCGACACTCTGAAAGTGCCAGTGAGCCCATGCTCTTCCACAAGCTCAAGGTCTTCCAAAGATGGAGAGTTAACATTAGCTACCATTAAGAAAGAAGCCAAATTTGAGCTTAGAGCATTTCAGGAAGACAAAAAGCCATGTAAGTTATTTGAGGAAGAGGATCCAGGAGAGGGTTACAGAGTGCGTAAAGTGAGGCCTTCCGATGAAATAATAGAATTGGAAAAGGAGAGACGAGAGCTCATCCGAAGCCAGGCTGTCAAGAAAAATCCAGAAATAGCTGCAAAGTGGTGGAATCCACCCCAAGAGAAAACATTGGAGGAACAGCTGGCTGAAGAACACTTGGAGTCTCACAAGAAGTACAAAGAGCGCAAACAGAAACAACAGCAACAACCACCATCAATGCCTGTAAAGCATGCCTCCTATTCCTATGCACCATCAGATTCAGCTGATAAAAATCAAAAACTTGATATTGTCACAGAACAGATAGATTTTTCAGCTGCTCGGAAACAATTTCAATTAATGGAAAATTCAGATCAGCAAAACAACCCAGCTGCCCTGAAGCGATCAGGGACCCCTAAAATGTTCACCATCCAACCGTTCTATAAACCTATAGGTCCATCCCAAATGGACCGGCGAACAATCTCTGTTACAAAACCTGTGACTGTATATGGACAAGCTGGTAATAATGTGGTAGCTACTACAAATGCTGAGAAGCTGTCCTTCATCTCAGACGACAGCGTTAATCAGAATATCTCCGGTGGTCCTACAGGACCGACTCCTTATGGCGACTCTACAAAGTGTGTTCAGGCCATCAAGATATGGTCAGATGATGACGAATTCACAAGTGCCAAAGCAGTCCTTACAGTGGTAAAGGATGATGAACAGAGTGTATTAGATCAGTTCTCAAAATCAATCAGTGTTTCTTCTCCCCCAGAAGAACTAGACTCTGGTTTAGATGAATTGTCTGTCAGATCACAGGATACAACTGTTTTGGAAACTCTTTCCAATGACTTTAGCATGGACAATATCAGCGACAGTGGTGCCTCTAATGAAACAATGAATCCCCTTCAAGAAAATTCCCTCACTGATTTCTCCTTGCCCCAGACTCCACAAGCTAACACACCTTCTGAATGTCAAGATGTTCCAAAGTCACTTAGTGAACACGGTTTTTATTCTCCTTCTTCACCACTGATCAACTCTGTGCTCACTGAAGAGCAGTTGGAATATCAGGCTGATCTCCTGGTTCAAAATGCTATTCAACAAGCCATCACTGAGCAGGCTAATAAAATGAATTATCAGCAAGCAAAGGATATCATGGGCCAAACTGGTGGGCAGGGACAAGAAGAGCTGAACAGGGAACCATATTCTGAGAACCGGCATGGTTCAACGTTTCAGCCACCTCAAGTGTCATCTCCTATGCAAGAGAAACGTGATACAACACCAAAGACAACTTCAGCTCAAGATCCTGCACTCAGGGAAAAGCAACCATCTCCTGTTGCTTACACCACCCAAGTCGTCAGTGTGGAAGAAGTCAAACCGGAAGTCAGCTATTTTAGCAAATATTCAGAAGCAGCTGAGCTTAGAAGCACAGCTTCCATTCTGGCTATGCAAGAGACAGAGGTGACAGTTGGGCCTTTTAAATTAAGATCAAAAAAGCAGAGGACTTTGTCCATGATAGAAGAAGAAATACGTGCAGCCCAACAGAGAGAGGAGGAACTAAAAAGGCAAAGGCAAGATATGCATCTAACACAGAACCCTGTCATAAAGAATGCGCCTCCACCACCCACCCGAACTGCATCTTACAAAACTGCACCAGGTAAGAACTTGGCATTGAATGTTTTCTTAGCCAAAGAGATAGTTGTTTTTAGATTATTGGGGTACAAATCCTCTTGTTCCAGAACCTCTTTAACAAGTATCAATAAATGGCTTATTGGATCAGATTAATAGTAGCACCCTTGTCCATAATGTTCATCAGCTGGGCATGAAAACAACTGACATAATATCCAGCGGCTCATATAAATTAGAATTAAAATTCTTTATTGGCCAAGTGTGATTAGACACACAATGAATGTTGTGCACAAGCGCTCTGGTGCATAAACTCTCAGTGTACATGCAAACAACAAAGTGATAGGTCATTGATCATAAATCATAATTGCAAACATTAATCATAAAATACAAACAAGTGATAAATCATAAGATACCAATATGGAAGATGAGAAAACGAGAAAGATGAGACAATGAGAAGGATAATAGCAATATAGCCTACTACATGGGTAAATATTTTTAGACTTAACACACTGTTGTGGAAATTAGGTAGCATGCAACGCCCTATAGCGATTTCCTGAGGGAAGAAGTTGAAACAGTTTATGTCCAGGATGTGAGGGGTCCGTAGATATTTTTTTCAGTCCTCTTTCTGGTTCATGTATTATACAGATCTTCAATGGAAGGCAGGCTGGTTGCAATTGTTTTTTTCTGCAGTCCTAACTATCCGTTGAAGTCTGTACCTATGAGTGTATATTCTACGGTATTCTGCATCTGACCTTGTAGATGTCATTGATTTATTGTGACTAATAATAGTTCTGCTATCAGACCACTTTTGTGCTTCTTGTGGCATTTTAGAGAAATTGGGGTGGGAGGGTATTGCTTGCCCTATAACTATTAACTAGTTTTATTACTAAATGACTCTGAATTTGGATGTGGATTTTACAAAAATGCTTCGAAAGTTCAAATATAGAATGTCCTACATTATTCAAACTTTAGCTGAATAGAGCCATTGTGCAGCCCTCACAAGGATAGCTATTTTGCAAATAAATTTTACTGACAGCTACAAAAAGAAATGGGAATTTTCATTGGAACTGAGGTAATATTTATTGGTAGATCAAATTTTTTAGCAAGCAAAAACAAAGTTAGCATATTTATATTTTGAGATTTGTTTTTGCAGTATTACCATCCATCTTCAATCTCAACAAAGTCTGAATGTAGGTTTGTTCAGTAGTATATATCGAATAGTGTGTGTGTCTACACATATGTTCATTTTATTGTTATGTATGTCATAAAATGTACTTCACATATGAATGATATACATTTATGGTAAAAAGTAGGGCAGTTGGCAGCCACAATGATAGATTTGTGGGACTAAGAGACAATGGAAATTTGTTCTAGCAGAATGCTGCATGTCAAAAAATAATGTAGAACGTAAGTTTTAATGGGCAACTGGAGAAATGTTAAATGTCAAGTCTATTAATATTCATATTCAGTATCCTTGAAGCCTGCAGTCAACTAGGTTAGAGACAGTCAAGGGAAATGGGCGGAGCCCAGCTGCCTATTGCAACCAAAATATAAAACACAATCTTGAGTGATTTTTGAAACATGCCTAAAATGAATTAGGTTTTATATTCCGTAAAAGTGGCCTTTGCTCTTTGAAGATTATGCTTTTCATAAGCATTACACTCTCAGTCCAAAAACTGTCTTAAACTTGCAGTGTCCCAAGTGGTCTACAAAGCAGCCTCTCAGAGTTCCCTAAGAAAGGAATTTTAGAGAGTCAGCCTTCTGTACAGGTAATCCTCGATTTACAATTCATCTAGTAACTGTTTGAAGTTACAACAGCACTGAAAAAAGTGACTTATGACCATTGTTCACACTTAAGACCATTGCAGCATCCCCATGGTCACGTGTCTTATATTCGCATGCCTGACAACTGACTCACATTTATGACGGCTTGGTGTCCCAGGGTCATGTGATCACTTTGTGCAACCTTCTGATAAGCAAAGTCAATCAGGAAATCAGATTTACTTAACAACCATGTTACTAATTTAACAATTGCAGTGATTTAGTTAACAAATGTGACAAGAAAAATCGTAAAATGGGGCAAAACTCATTTAACAAATTTCTCACTTACCAACATAAATTTTGGGCTCAATTATGGTCGTAAGTTGAGGACTAATTATAGTTTGTGGCTATATAGTTAGCCAATAGGAATGATGAAATTGCAAACAGAGTCTCATCTGGCAGTTGTATGCTACAAGTAGACACAGTAGGGTAGAACATATAAATGCACACTATTTATGGGACATAAATAATTGTCTGACTTTGCATGTATTTTTACTTTCTGTTCCAAGGTATTGCTCAATTTTGACACTGGTGAGATTTGAATGTATCTAATCTTAATATTGATTCTTTCCCATGCAATACATAATAAATGAAACAGAAAAATAGTGCTGTGATACAGTTCCATGACCATCAGCTATGAAGCATGGGAAGTTCCCTTAATTACATGATTTTGAAGCTAATAGCTGCTAGAAGAATTCTTCAGAAACAGGAACTGCAAGTATTTGCTTTGCAAACAATCTCAGTTCCGGTTCAAAATAAATTGGCTGCATTTTAATCACAGCAGTTCTGGGAAAGCAGCTAGATTCATCTTCACTAAGCTTGTGGTACTATTGTTCCTTAGAACAAATAAATATTCTCAATGTTTCTCACAAAATCTGAGGGGGGAAACCCAGATTGTTGGTTAATAAATTACTACATTTTTATTTACCAGTAGATTAACAAGGGAACATTTTTATATTACTTTGCTAGGATTTGAATGTGTAGCTGAGTCGGTATTTCCCAATTTACAAGAGGATTTAACTGCATAGATGATTTTTGAACATCCTGAAAAACTGCTGATAAATATCAGTACACAATTAGAAAGGAAGTTTGGATTGTTCATACACCAAGATACAGGAAGATCACAGCAGTCTTCGTAAAATATGACATAAAAAACAAATTAAGAAATACGATGATGATGTTGCATCTATATGTTATACACAAAGCTCTCTGTTGTGAGAGCTTATAGAAAAAAGAGAGGATCCTGCATTGCTTCTATAAGATGTCTTAGAGGCCAAATGACTCCTGATATGTAGCCTGTTTACAAATTTCTTTGACATTCTTATTCAGAGACCTGAACCTGTGAAATAAATATATAAATATATACATGTAAAGGTTCCCATGTACATGTGCTAGTCATGTCCGACTCTAGGGGGCGGTGCTCATCTCTGTTTCAAAGCCGAAGAGCCAGTCCGAAGACATCTCTGTGGTCATGTGGCAGGCATGACTAAATGCCAAAGGCGCACGGAACGTGGTTACCTTCCCACCAAAGGTGGTCCCTATTTTTTTACATGCTTTTGAATTGCTAGGTTGGCAGAAGCTGAGACAAGTAACGGGAGCTCACTCCGTTATGCGGCGGTAGGGATTCGAACCGCCAAACTGCTGACCTTTCTGATCAACAATCTCAGCATCTTAGCCACTGAGCCACCGCGTCTTACAGCAAATATTAGTGACTTCAAATAATACATGAAAGCATGTATTCATGACTTCAAATGAGTTGGCAATAACAATAGCACTTGGATTTATAGGCTGCCCTACAGTGCTTTACAGCACTCTCTGAGTGGTTTACAACCTTAGCATATGGCCAATCTGGGTCCTCATTTTACCAACCTTGGAAAGATGAAAGGCTTAGTAAACCTTGAACCGGTCAGGATCGAACTCCAGACGGTGGGCAGAGTTTGCCTGCAATACTGCATTCTGACCACTGCACCATCAGAGTTCCTATTTAATATCAGTTACATTTTTATTTCTTTTTCCCCATTAGAGCTGATAGACGGAGTCAATATCACCAGTCCGGTATTACTGATTCATGGTACAGTCGGGAAATCCGCCTTGCTCTCTGTGAAATACACCAGCACAAGCCATGACAAGCCTGTGATCAAATGGCAAGTGAAACGCAACAAGGCGGCGACAGTGGTGCAGTCCATCGGCACAGGGATCATCGGGAACCTGCGCCCAGAATATAGAGATCGGATAAAAATCTTCGAGAATGGCTCCCTTCTGATCAATGAGTTGCAATTATCCGATGAAGGGACCTACGAGGTGGAAATCTCCATCACGGATGACACTTTTACGGGCGAGATGAACATTAATCTTACAGTGGACGGTAGGTTGGTCTTAGAAAAACCAGATTCATTGATTTATTGTTTTTTATTTACCTTACATACATCCTGACTTCATATTCCTTGGCCCAAATAACGCATCGATTTATTTATTTATTAGATTCTTATCATGCCTTTATTACTCAATAGGTAACTCAAGGTGACAAACATACCTAATAGTCCTTCTCCACAACAACAATCCTGTGAGGTGGGTTGGGCTGAGAGAGAGAACAGTCTAGGTGACTGATGATGTTACCTACTTGGGTAATGAAATGTCTGCCAGAAAACAACCAAGCTCAAAGAACCCCAAGAACTCCTCATTTCATACCTGAGCTACAAATATTCTCCTTTACTGAGAGAGAATAACTAGCCCAGAGCCAAGATCAAAGTGGCAGGTAGTCCCTCAAGTAACCAGCTCCTATGCCATGTATGGCTTTATAGGTAACATAAAACCTGCAGCATGAATCACAACCAGAAGCAAACTGCCAATCGGTGCAGCTTGCGAAGTGGGGGGTGTTACACGGGCTTATTGAGATGCTGTATATCCATCACTGTTTGTGCTGCTACATTCTGGACCAGTTTGGGTGGCAGCCCCATGTAGAATGCATTGCAGTAATCAAGCCATGAAGTGTGTGGGAAACTTCCCACCCCCCCGAAGAATGAAATATTTTGGGAAATATTAAAAAAGGCAGATTATTATATTTCCCTAAGGGAGAAATGGAGGAATGTGTTTTAGAGGCAGAACGCAGCCCCCCAGTCTTTCTCAATAGCCCACAGCAGACGCCAGCCCTTAAGGAGATTATTGAAAGAAGAAGCCAACTATCTAGATGGCTCTATTCATAAGCAAAGCAAATACTGCAGGCAGAAATCCATTCAATTTCGAAACTCCTCACAGCAAAGTTTGACAGCTAACAAAAGCAGAATGGTAGGATTAGTATAGCAGCCCCTCACCCAAGATCCAGCACAGGACGAAAGCCATTAGCCACAATGGGAATTGCCCAACACCCTTTCAGAACACAAATCCCTTCATTGCACAACCGCCCACCCCACCCCCAGCAACATTTCAGGACCTGTATAAAAATCCTGGCACTAATCTAGCTAATTGTTCACCACAAACCCTGGTGGTTCTGTTCACCAATAAATTGACCTTCTTTCCAATCAGCCTCCATCCTCCATATTGTTTCCAGCGTCTTTCTCCCAGCTTGGAACTGAACCAGATGGATTTTCCTTCCAACAGGTGACTAGGGCATGACCAGAGGTGGGTTCCTACCGGTTCTATCCAGTTCTATAGAGTAGCCAGTAACTCTATGGTAACGTCACGGAGCTAGTTCTGACGGTGGCTCCGTGGGTGCCGCCATCTTGGACTTTGCTTCTGCACATGCCAGAAACTAATTTTTGCTTCTGCGCATGCGCAGAATCCAGTTTTTGACTGCTGTGCATGCACTCACTCGCACACTTTGCGCGC